>VSMD01122931.1:0-163854 GCA_008750895.1 Mirza zaza | reverse complement strand
CAAGTGCCCATCAATCCAAGAATGGATTAATAAAATGTGGTATATGTGTACCATGGAGTACTATTCAGCTCTAAGAAACAACGGTGATATAGCACATCTTATATTTTCCTGGTTAGAGCTGGAACCCATACTACTAAGTGAAGTATCCCAAGAATGGAAAAACAAGCACCACATATATTCACCAGCAAACTGGTATTAACTGAGCAGCACCTAAGTGGACACATAGGTACTACAGTAATAGGGTATTGGGCAGGGGGGAGGGGGGAGGGAGGAGGATATATACATACATAATGAGTGAGATGTGCACCATCTGGGAGATGGTCATGCTGGAAACTCAGACTTGTGGGGGGAGGGGGGAAGGGCATTTATTGAAACCTTAAAATTTGTACCCCCATAATATGCTGAAATAAAAAAAAATAATAATCTCATTAATTTTAGCGACTTCAATGTACAGCAAACCTGCTAGCCTATTAGAATCACCTGGGGATTATAATTTTAATTTGTGTTGAGTGGGCTTGATTATTATCACTTTTTGAAATTTTCTTAGGTGATGCTACTATTCAAAAGGGTTGTTAAACTCTGGTATAAGAGATTAGTTATAGTTGTGTTTGCATTTTTATCACTGTAGGATTTGCTTTCTAGTTCTGTACATATGGCATCTTGCACCGGGATTCAAAGTTCTTGCTGTTAGTCCTTTTCACTAAAGATGGAAAGTCTTGCCTGTGCACTTGCTGGGAATCTTTTAAAGGCATCTACATACTGAGACTCCATCAAATGGTTTCTATAGCAGTCTTAGCTTCTTTTCACTGCTTTTTAAAATTCTGAATGCCAACTTTAATAGAATTACAAAACTGTTTCTTCATCTTAATCAATCTATTTTTTCATTGTTAGCTATAGTATTTCTGATCCCTTTAGCATTCTCTGTGTTCTCTAGGCATAGGAGGGGTAATTTTACCCCAATTTCTGTGAAGAGTAATTTCCTGAAAATATTTCTCTTCTTGCTTGGGCCCATTTAACTCTCCTATGTTCAGTCATTAAACATCTCCCAGTCCCAGCAACTCAAAGCCCTTGCTGTTTAATGAGCTAGTTCCTGATGAATTGTACTCTGTGGATGTTCTTCAGTTTACTATTACTTGATGGATTACAGAAGCTTGCAGACTTTTGGTTTTAACAAACCAGTATAATTTCACAGAAAAAAATGAGGACTGAAAATTTCCTTCCATTTAAAATATAATTATACATTTCATTAAAAATATACTCTACTTATATTTTCTCTTTATTGTCGCATCCCAACTTGTAAATAGTTTAACACCAACTAGTATTTAGAACCTGCATATACATTTGACGTTAAGACAGTCAACTTGCAATTTTAAAAATTGAACATACATATGGAAAACTGTTTTTTTAACTAAAATTTTGATTATTCAGCTAATTGAATAAAATTATGCCACGATAATTTATATATACACACAGTTAAGATGTATTAGTCATATTTACATATTAAACAGTTCTATGTAACAGTGTTCATTATCCCATTTTTCAGAGGAGGGCACTGGTGTACAGAGGTGTTAAACAATAGTGGAATGGCCAGGATTTGAAGAGAGATTTGAGTCTAGAGTCCCACACAATCACATTGCTAACCTGCTCCCACTTACAGGTCCCTAGAAATTCTCAAAAAACCCTCTTCTTTTTGTAGGTCCTGAACAAGTTACAAAAAACAGACAAACAAAAAACCTATATTTATTTCTGTTTATAGTATATTTTGTTTAAACATATTTTTATTGAGTGATTTTAAACCAATCACAAGGTCAAAATTTTAAATGGAGTGCTTTTGCTTTTACAAATCAACAAATTCTTTTTTCTCCCCGCTATTCTTTGATATTGATGTCCTCAGATGCTTCAGATAGAAGTTAGGAAAGTTCAATAATAGTTTTATTTGGTTTTCTCAACCAACTGATAAAATAAAACTTAAGTCTTTTTGAAGTTTATATTTTGAAAGTGAAACATTCAACATTATTGTAAATCTATTTTAAAACTTCAACACTGAGAAAAAAAATCACTCATTTTTGCAGAGATAATGTATATAACAACTTCAGTAGAACAGTTTGAAAAAAATAATGTTCTTAATAAATTAAGGAATGTATAGATAGAAATATACTTAAAATTTGTAAATAGTAACACTAAAATCATCCCTACTAGAGGAATAAATGAATTAAACTTAAAAGGTTAGAATTCAAATGGAATAAAACATTTAATCTTGAAATTTCAATATTTACTCTTCTAGAATATTTTAACCTATAAAAGATTACTTTAGATAGTTTATTTTTATTGGAAATATAGTATTTATTTATGTTTATTTGGATAGTTTATTTTTAATGGAATTTAACAGTGATAGACCAAAATCAAAAAGGCCTATAAATTTGAGAATCAAATTGGCAGAAAACTTGATAACTATAAAGAGATACTGATACTAATAAATTTTGACTTACAAAAATTTCTTTGTTGAAGAAAGGTAGTCTGAATGGAGGAAAAAAGATGCTTATCTGTCAAAAATTTTGGCTGAATTATTTACATATTTCAATATGAAAAATAATAAATCAAAATAGATTTGATTGCATTTAGCAGAATTTATTCTGAGCTTGCTAAGTATTAATAACTATAGAGTAAATTGATTTTTAATTTAAAATGTCATGGAAATTAGAAAATATTAAATAAAGAGAAAAATCACTTAGCAATATTTTAATTTCATTTTAACCATTTTATGCAACTTAGAAAAAATACTATGATTTTAGAAAAACTAGAACCATTAAGACATTATTGAGAAGAAAATACTCAAAAAATACTACTGGATATATTATTAGAATCATGTGACTGAGTATTAAAGTATACCAATGAGTATCAAGAACAATTTGTGCTATTTAAGTGTTTTTCTAGTCATCAACATATTTAATTTAGCTTTAATGTGCATGAATATAGCATCTTGTTTTTTCATAAATATCTTTTGATTTCAAAATAGTTTTTAAAGAAATTATGATATAGGCATAAGATGAGTGAAATAAAACAAATTTGTTGGTTAGTATTATATTTTTTAAAAATTTATGAATTTAATTATTTTTAGTGTCCTCTTAACATTGTCACATATATTGCTCTATGGAAATAATTCATGTCATCATCTGCCTTAGGATTGGAAATTTCCTGGGCAACTTAGAAGCAACATTTGTTTCACTATTGGTAAGAAGTGGTTTATTTCCAGTTCAACTCATATCCTTTAGGTTACCAACTCAAAGTAGCTTTGCTTTAACAAAAAACTGGAATCCGAATTCTTTTCATCTGCCCTTGGATGGGTCATCTTGTTTCATTCTTGTACTTTCCTAGATTTTGACATCTTAGGTCCTCACTAAATTTTTAGCTTCTTGATACTTTTGAAAATATATGTTTATGTTTAGATATGTATTTTTAACATTTCTTCAGTGGAATATTTGATTTGAAATGCTTTGTCTGCCTTTATGAGATATATTAGCATTGAACTGGGGACCAGATATATTAAAAACCACACTATTAAAATTCTCTCTAACTTTTGAATAATAGTTTTGGTATAATTTAAGCCAATACCAAGGTCTTCTAACTTTCTTGCTTCTAGATGCTATTTTCAGTCACTACCACTCTAATGTTTAATTATATATTTCTTAGAAGAACACAGCAATCAGATCTTCTTATTTACATTTCATTCTACATAAATCCATACATATGAATGAATTTTCTTGTAGGTTGTAGAATGACCTTTTTAAAATCAAAGTATACAAGTTGTGTGGAGAAATAGTTCTATTTAATTCTAAAATTTCTTACAAATTAGCCAAATTAAATTGAAATCATCTTGTGGCAAAATAAGTACAACAAAATCTGGACAGTCTGGCCTCTTATTTATCAAAATAATAAATGTATAATTTACAATTTTAATATTAATTTCAAGTATGCTGCTCTTCTTACTTATTCTGACTTGTTTTAATGAAGTAATTGATCTACAATGACAAAATCCTTTTCACAGCAGTGAAATACTAAGTATCACCAAAAACACTTTATTTATTTATTTTTTTCTCTATCAATAGCCTAATTTGGCATTTACCAAACAAAGTCAGGACTGTAACAAGCTATTTCTTTCTTCATGTTCTTTGGTGAGATAAGCACATGTTGGAACATACTTTGCTTCAGGAGAATTAAATGGATTGCTGTATTTTAGAATGGTTTAAATCCTTCAGTATGACCAGATGCAGTGTTAATCTCCAATGGGATAGATAGAGTAGGCACAAGTACTCAAAACTATTTAACCACAATCCATTTTTTTTTCCTGTTTTCTGGAATAAGAATTGCTTATTTTGGTCTCTTCTGAGAATATATAGAATACTATGGATATGAGATGTGGAAAGAAGCTAGAATTTAATTGATATTATAAATGGAAATCTGTCAATTGAACCAAACCCAGAGACAGTCCGGATGT
Organism: Mirza zaza; assembly: GCA_008750895.1. Classification (NCBI taxonomy): domain Eukaryota; kingdom Metazoa; phylum Chordata; class Mammalia; order Primates; family Cheirogaleidae; genus Mirza; species Mirza zaza. The sequence goes on along the minus strand of VSMD01122931.1, from coordinate 159,359 downwards.
GACAATTATCACATAAGGACTATAGATATTAAATATTTTAAAGTATTCAGTTAAAAAAGGAAAGTATGAATAATTATATATTAAATTTAGCAAAAGTTAGATGAATGAAAATTATATAAACATTGAATTTGAAAAAATTGCAATAGAAATTATTCAAATTAAAACCCAGACAGAAAAGAGTACCAAAAAAAGGTCCTCTGGGAACTGTGGATCTACCATATGTTTAATTGGGGGTCCCAGAAGTGAAGATATAAATGATAAGGCAAAACAAATTTATAAAGAAATGATGCCAAGAGTTTTCTACAATTGTTGAAATACAAAAAGTCACAGATCAAAAAAGCTCAGTGAAACCTAACTAAAATAAATATAAAGAAACCCACAAGCCTATCAGAGTAAAACTGCTAAAACTAAAAAAAAAAAAAAAAAAAACGGAAATCTTAAAAGCTATTGGAGAGAGGAGGCATATTACATAAAGAGTAACAATAATAAGAATAAAGCTAAGTTTCATCAGAAACAATAGCTTCGAAAAGACAGTGGCATATTTTTAAAATGTTGAAAGAAAAAAGTCATTAATAGACTTTTAAAATCAACATCTATAATTTAATATGAAGTAACAATTAAGTTTAAAATATATGCAATATAAAGACCTTTCCAAACAGACCTGCACTGTAAGAAATGCTAAAAGAAGTACTTCAGCATAAGAAAAATCATACCATATGGAAGTCTGTATCTACAGGAAGGAATGAAGAAAGTAAAATGTGGAAAAATCTAAAAATAATTCAAATTAAATTTATCATTATATTCTTTATATATTATTATTCTCTCTCTTTCTATGTCTCTTTCTCTCTATATATATATATTTATACATACATATGTATACACACAGGCACACACACACACAATGTGGATGAGCCATCAAAACATTTTTCTAAGTGAAAGAAACCAGATACACAAGGTCAAACATTTTATCACTCCATTTGCATAAAAATATCCAGAATAGACAGAACACAGATTGTTGGTTGCTAAGAGCTGAAGGGAGGGAGAGAATGGGGAAAAACAGCTTCATAGCTAAGGAATTTTACTTTGGCATGATGTAAATATTTTAGAACTTCAACAGAGATAATAGTTGTACAACATTGTAAATGTAATTGATGTCACTGAATTTTACATGTAAAATTATTATAATGGAAAAATTTATTATACATATATGTTGCAACAATAATAAAAGAAAAAATACTTTAAATATAAAGAAAAAATAGTTTAATGTAAAAGGTTGGAAAAATATAACCATGAAAATACTAAGAGTAAGAGAGATACTGCGACTCTATTAATGTCAGCAAGACAAAGAGTATTATCAGATATCAAGAAAGCATTCCATATTAATCAAAGGGTAAAACATCAAGAAGACAATATAATCCCAAATGCAAATGAACATAATAAAAGACATTTAAAACGTCACACAATAGGACTAAAATATGAAGATAAATATAAAAAATATTTGTATATTTTAATATTACTATCTTTCAAATTGATGAATTGATAAAAAATCATTAAGGATATAGAATATTTGGACAATACTATGAAACAAAACATTACAATGGGGGGCGGGTATATACATACATAATGAGTGAGATGTGCACCATCTGGGGGATGGTCATGCTGGAAACTCAGACTTGGAGGGGGAGAGGGGGAAAGGGCATTTTTGAAACCTTAAAATTTGTATCTCCATGATATGCCAAAATAAAAAAATATATATGTAAAAAAAGAAACAACATTACAATGACAATGGTAGAATATATATATTTTTTCAGGTGCACACAGGTATACAAATATAATAAAAAACTGAACTAAAAAATATTACCAATGAATTTCAGAGTACTGAATTTATACAATATGTTTTATTATCACAATAATTGAATATATAAATCAATAAAAATAAGAAATGTAATAATCCAAAAATATGTGGAAATTAAACAATTACCTATTCTCCATTCTTAATAATCTTTTGGTTCATTAATGAATTATAAGAGAAATTCTAAATATTTTGCATTGAATAGAAATAAAAATAAAATGTACCAATATTTACTGTTTGATTTAAGCTGTTGATTTTTGTAAAATTAAATACCTACATTGGAAAAGAAGAATACTGAAAAAAATCAATGTTCTCAGTTTCAACATTACAAAATGGAAAATAAATTAAATCTATGTAAGTAGAAGAAAGAAAATAACAAGGATAAAACCCCAAATTAGCAATATAGAAATGATTAATTAAAAAAGAAAAATCAACAAAATCAAAACTTCTTTGAAAATTTTAGTAAAATTGATTAGCCTTAGCAAGGCTAATCAGGTGGTAAGAAAAAAAAGCAAAATTTCCAAATCAGGAATAAAAAATAGACATCACTACAAATTCTATAGTCATTAAGAAAATAAGAATATATTAAAATATATTTATGTCAATAATTCTGCATGTATGATTAAACTGATACTTTTTTACGAAGCACATCTTTATGAGAAAACATAGGAAATTAATATAGCTTCATAAATATTAAAATAATTAAAAATAAAAAAGTTATATATAGAATATACCTCCCAGAAAAATTACTCCAGGCACAAATGGTTTCAGCTGTTAGTGAATGCTATCAAATATTTAAAGAAGAAATGATACTAACATTATACAAACACTTTAAACCAAGAGAAGATTTGAGAACACTTCATGATGAGTTTTATGAGGTCTGTATAAGCCTAATGCCAAAACTTGATAAAGACATTACAAGAAAGAAAGATCATGAATCAGTATCCCTCATGAACATAGATGCTAAAATCCTTAACAAAATATTAGCAAAATAAATACATTAATAAAAAGCATGAGTCATCTTGCCAAAGTAGAGTTTATTAAAGAAATACAAGGGTTTTTTTTTCTTTTTTATGTTGAAAAAACAATGTATTATACCAAATTATTAAAGTGGGAGAGGTCTCATGAAGAATAAGCATTGATGCAATTCAAAAGACTTTTATGATCAAAACTCTTAAGAACCTAGGAATACAATGTACCTCAATCTGATTAAGGATATATTCATGATAACCCTACAGTTAACATCATACTGAATGGTAAAAAACTGAATGCTTTCCCAGTAAGATACTAAAGAAGATAAGTTTTCCCAATCTCACCACTTTTAGGCAGCATTGTACAGGACAAAATCAGTGCTATGAAGCAAAGAAAATGGCATAAATGAATTTAATAAGGTTGAAGAATTAAGATCAGTATTAAAATTAGCATATCTAATATTAGCAATAAAATTTAGAAAATTAAATATCAAAAATTAAATTTAAAAGAGCATAAATAAAGATCAAATTCTAGGAATACATCTTACAATAAATCTTACAATATACCAGCTTCTAGACTGAAAACTACAAGACATAGATGAAAGAAGTGAAAACAGAAGGAAATGAGGGAGACCTAAATAAATAAAGATCATAAATATAACAAATCTAAATGTAACTGCAAAAATCATTGTTTATCTAAAGGCATAGGGAAATAATTGTTTTCATTTTTAAGTAAATGGAAAATAAATGCATGTAATATTGCTCAATATTTAATTAGGTATTAGGGAAATACCAATCAAACCCCAATGAAATATATTATACCCACCGGAGTGATTCTCAAGGATGCAGAGACTAAAAATAAATAAATAAACAAACACAGAAACAAAGCCAAAATAATACCTCACCAAATAAAGCAGGAAGAATCCTGATAACTATTTTACTTAGGATATCATAATAAGCATATGACATGTAACAAAGCAAAATCACTTAGTGGGCGTACATAGTGGGTAAAAATGAATATATGAATAAAAGTATAATAAACCAGCCTATAGTACATTACTTTTTGTTCTTACAACAGCGTCTAGACTGAAAACTACAAGACATTGATGAAAGAACTGAAAACAGAAGAAAATGAGGGAGACCTAAATAAATAAAGATCATAAATATATGATAAACCTAATACGTTTAGAAGGTGTTAAGTCTAGATGAGTAGTCCTGTTGACTAAAACAGAATTTCCAATTAAAAAGGGATAAAGAGGTGGAATGACTGGATTTTCTACCTAATGAGGAGTTATTATATGAGTCACTGAAATTTCAAGTGTTACTCTTCTAAGCTTAGAAGAGAACATGGCAAATAAATAAGTGCAGAATTGCCATTCTGAAAATGCCAATAAATTGAAATGTGTAGTTAACTTGTCCCACTCAAGTCAAGTCACATATTCATATGCATTAGGATAGCATGGTGATAGAGTAATCCTTGACCCACAAATTCTATAGAGTTTATTAGTAGGGAAAGAGGCAAGCAAAACGAAATGGAGCGATTGGAGAAGTTTTAGAGAAAGAAATGTTTCCTAGATCCCTAGTGATATTCATTCTTTTAGTCAATGTAGCTCTGGGTTATTAATTTTCATTACATTGCAGCATTCCAGTATATGAATAAAATATTTGTATTTACTCTCATATTGTGGAACATTTAGTCTGTTTCCAATTTATTTGTCTTTATGAGCAGCAATGTTGTGAACATTCTTACACAACTCTTCTTTGCTTATAGGTGCCAGATTTCCCTCAGGTGTGAACTTGGGAGTGGAATGCTGGATAAAAGGTTACCCACTTGTTCAACTATTGGACATGGCCAAATAATTCTCCAAAGCATAGTAACAAAATACAATTCCACCAGTGTCATGCATTCCAAATGTTTCACATTCCAGAAAAAATAGTTCTGGTCAGATGTTAAAATTTTTGCTCTTTCTAATCTGAAGGTTGTGAAATGTATCTTAGTTTGCTATTTTTTATTATTATGGGTACATAATAGTTGCATATATTTACAAGGTAAATGTGATATTCCTATACTTATCTTAATTCACTTTTTCATGATTAATAGTGAGGTTGCATGTTATTCCATATGGTCATAAGGTTTACATATTTATAAATATCCTGTTCATACCTTTTGTGCATTCTTTTGGTATATTGTTTAACTCTTTCTGATATGTAAGAATTCCTCACATATCCTCAATTCCAATCTTTTATAGATTACATAAATTGCAAGTATCTTCTAGTTTTTACTTTTTATTTTAATTTTTAGATGCTTTTTTTGATAAAGGTTTACTATATTTTTGGACATAATGTTTTTGCCTATTTTTCTTTTGGGTTGTTATCTTTTTCTTATTTTGGTAGTAGTATTATTGAACTAAATTTGATGTACAAAAACTAAACATATTTAATGTATGCAGTTTGTTAAGTTTGGACATGTGCACTTATGAAACCATTTCTGCTATCCTGGTAGTAAAAATATGTATAATTTCTAAAAGTTTCCTCATGTACATATGTTATATATTTATTTACTTATTTATTTACTTATTTATTCAGTGTGTGTTTATGTGTGTCTAGTAAAAACACTTAAACTGAGATCCACCCTGTTAACCCATTTTTAAGTCCACAATATGTTATTTGTTAGCTGTAGGCTCTATGTTGTGCAAAAGATCACAAGAACATATTCATGTTGCCTAAATGAAATTTTAAAGCCATTAAGAAACAACTCTACATTTCTTCCTTCTCCCATCTCCTGCAACCACTATTCTATGTTAATGCGAATTTGAATTTTTTGGTACCTATATAAGTGAAATCATGCAGTATTTGCCTTCCTGTGATTTGCTTATTTCATTTACTAGAATGTCCTCAAAGTTCATCCATATTATTGCATATGGCAGTATTTACTTCTTTACAGGGATGAATATTATTCCACTGATTATATTTAATCATTAATCATTATATTTAATCATTAATATTATTCCACATTTTATTTATCGAGTCATCTGTCAGCAAAAATGTAGGGGGTACAAGTGGCTTTTGGATACATGGATGAATTGTATAGTGGTGAAGTTTGTTTTACATTTTTAATAAACAAGTCTTTAGAGCAGTTTCAGGATTCAGCACAATTGAGCAGAAAATGTAGAAATTCTCCATATGCTTATTATCTACATATACTTAGGCTATGCCATTATCAGCATCACTCATCAGAGTGGCACATTGTTTTAGTTGATAAATCTACCTTGATATCATTGTCGTTGTCACCTAAAGTACCCAACATACATTGATCTTCACTTTTGGGATTGTAAATTCCATGGATTAGGACAAGTTTATAGTGACATGTATCCACCATTATAGTATTATGCAGAGAAGTTTCACTGCTCTAAAAATCCTCTGGGCTCCACCTAGTCAGCCCTCCTTTCCTTCTTCACACTGGCAACCATTGATCTTTTTACTGTCTCCATTATTTTGTCTTTTCTAGAATGTAATATATTTAAATTCATACTATATGAAGCTTTTTTGCACTGACATCTTTCATTTAGTAATATGCGTTTTAGTTTTCCCCATGTCTTTTCATAACATGATAGCTCATTTATTATTAGTGTTGAATAGTATTCCGTTGTCTGAATACACCACAGCTTATCCATGCACCACCTAAAAGTCATCTTGGTTACTTCCAAATTTGGATAATTAAGAATGAAGCTGCTATAAACACTTGTATGCAGATGTTGGCATGTATCTAAGTTTTTCACTCATCTGAGTATATTCTAAAGAGCTCAGTTACTGAATCGTGTCTTAAGCATATATTTATATCGTAAGAAACCATCAAACTGTCTTCCAAAGTGTCTGTACAATTTTGTGCTTCCCACCAACAGAGGATGAAAGTTCCTGTTATGCCACATTCTTGACAGGATTTGGTGTTGTCAGTGTCCTGGATTTTGGTCATTTTAATGAATGTGTAATGATGTATTTTTCTTTTTATCTCCATTTCTCTGATGACATCTGATGTGTAGCAACTTTTCATATGTTATTTGCCACATATAAATCATATTTTGTGAGTTGCCCATTAAGATCTTTGGCCTATTTTTTAAAAAAAATTATTTGTACAAATTTATGGGGTACAAGTATAATTTTGTTACATAGACATATGGCTTAGTGATGAAGTCAGGACTTTTAGTGTCTCCATTACACAAATAATGTCCATTGTACTCATTGAGTAATTTTTTGTCATTCAACTTGGGTTGTTTGTTTTCTTACTTTTGAGTTTCAAGCATTCATTATATATTTAAGATAACAGTCTTTTATCAGTTTTTTTTTTTTTTTTTGGAAATATTTTCTTTTCATCTGTGGCTTGTCTTTTTATTCTTTTGACAGTGACTTTCACAAAGCAGAAAATATTAATGGATTCCAGTTTATCAGTTCTTTCTTTCATGAATTATGCCTTTGGTATTGTCTCTGAGAAGTCATTACCAAACTCAAGATCATCTAGATTTTCTCTGACGTTATCTTCCAGAATTTTTATACTTTTACCTTTATCTTTCATATTTATGTCTGTGATCCAGTATGAGTTAATTTTTGGAAGGCTATCAGCTATGTGTCTAGATTTTGCCTGTGAATGCCCAGTTGTTCCAGCACCATCTATTGAAAACTATCTTTTCATCATTGTGTGCTTTTTGTCAAAGACCATTTGACTACATTGATATAGGTATATTTCTGAGATCTCTATTCTGTTCCTTCGTTCCCTTGATTTGTCTGTTCTTTAGCCAATACCCACACTGTCTTAAATGCTTTAGTTTTATTATAAGATTTGTAGTCTGATAGTGTCAGCCTTCCAACTTTGTTCTTTTCCAATATCATGTTGGCAATTCTGGATCTTTGCCTCATTATATAAATTTTAGAAGCAGTTTGTTGATATCTGCAGAATAACTACCTGGGATTTTGACTGAGATTACATTGAATCTATAGATTCAATTGTGAAGAACCAACATTGTGAAAATATTGCAACTTCCTATCCGTGAAGAAAGCTTTCTCTTTATATATAACTTTTATTTCTTCCATTGGAATTTTGTAGTTTTCATGACATAGAAGTTATACATATTTTGTTATATTTATGCCTCATTCTTTTATGTTTTTTGGATGCCAATGTAAATGGTATTGTGTGTTTGATTTTAAATTCTACTTATTCATTGACGGTATATAAAGAATACTTGACTTTTGTATATTAACATTGGTATAATTGCTTATTAGTTCCAGGAGTTCTTTTGTTGTCTTCTTTGGATTTTCTACATACATGATCATTTCATCTGTGAACAAAGACAATGACATTTCTTTGTTTCCAACCTGCATAACTTTTATTTCCTTTTCTTGTCTCATTTTATTAGGTTGGACTTCTAATATGGGGAAAGGAGACAGCCTTGTTTTATTCCAGATCTTCGTGGAAAATATTTTATTTTTTTACTATTAAGTATGATATTAACTGTAAGTCTTATGTAGATATTCTTTATGAAGTTAAGAAAGTTGTAATATATTCTTAGTATACTGAGAGTTTTTACCATCAGTGATTGTTGGATTTTGTTAAATGTTTTTCCTGCATCTGTTAATAATTTTTCATGATCATTCTTCTTTAACTTGCTGATATGATGGATTACATTCATTGATTTTTAAATTTTGAAGCAGTCTTTCATACCTGAGATAAGTATCACCTGGTTGTGGTGTTTAATTTTTTTAAAGATTGTTGGATTTGATTCACTAATATTTTGGGTTTTTTAAAAATATATGTTTGTAAGAAATATTGGTCTTTAGCTTTCTTTCTTATAATGCCTTTAGTTTTAGTATAAAAATTTAAACATTTTTGGATAGTTCGTTGTTAATATATAGAAGTACAACTGATTTTTATGTCTATTTTGTATACTTCAGCTTTACTCAATTCATTTATTTGTTTAGTCTTTAGTCCACATGTAAAATCATGTCATCTGCCAAAACACATAATTGTACTTCCTCACAAATTTGGATGCCTTTTATTTATTTTACTTGCTTAGTTACTCCACCTAGAGTTACCAGTAATATGTGGAATAGAAGTGGCAAGAGAAGACGTGCTTGTTTTGTTCATTATTTTAGAGGAAAAGCTTTTAGTTTTTCACATTGGCATATAGTGTTTGCCGTGGGCTTGTCATGTTTGGTCTTTATTGTGTTGAAGTACATTTTTTCTATGCCTAATTGGTTGAGCATTTTTATCATGAAAAAGTGTTGAATCTTGTCAAATACTTTTCCTGCATCTACCATGATGATCATGTGATTTTTATCCTTCATTCTGTTAAGATGGTGTGCCACATTAATTGATTTGCATATGTTGAACTACTCTTGCATCCCAGGGATAAATACCACTAGGTCATGATATAAAATTCATTTAGTATGCTATTGAATTAGCATACTAATTTACTAATTTACTAGAGTTTTGTTGAACATTTTTCTTATGTTTATTATAATTATTATTTTTTAATTTTTTATTTCAGCATATTATGAGGGTACAAACGTTAAGGTTACATACATTGCCCTTGCCTCCCCACCCCCCTCAAGTCAGAGCTTCAAGCTTGTCCATCCACCAGATGGTGCTCACCGCACTCACTATGTATGTATACACCCGTCCCCCTCCTTCTCCCTGCCACCTGCCCTACATCTGATAAATGTTTATTTTTTTGTAACATTTTGGTTACTTTTTATATCTTTGCCTCTCCCTAGCAAGGGTTAGAGATATGCCCTTCCCCTGCACAATGCTCACCACATCCCTCAGATGTGGGACTACCCCCCCGTTGTTGAACATTTTTGCATGTATGTTCATGACAGATAATGGCTTGTAGTTTCCTCTTCTTATAGCATCTTTGTCTGGATTTGGTAGCTGTTTTTCAAAATTAAGTAAAAAAGGTGGTTATTTTCTATAAGATGGAGTTAATGTCAATAAAATTTACTTAAGAAGCATCACATATACTAATAATTGAGAACTAATTAATGGGCACGCCTGGGCACAAATAGATGTAAAGGTCACTGGAAATCAAGAATGGGGAAAGGAGAGGAAAAGAGGGGTAAAATCCTACCTATCAGGTACAAAGAAAACTGTTCAGGTGATTGGCACACTAAAAGCCCCAACTTAAGCATTACAAAAGGCATCCACGTAACAACATTTGTACTCTCCTAATATTTTGGAATAAAAAATATTACTTAACAAAATGCATACTACTATTGCTATTCCTTGTAGAGCAGAAGAAAATATTACAGTAGTATTAGTAGAAGTGATACTTCATAGATTTGTGGCTGATTTCAGCAGACTAAAGTAGATATAACTAGCATGGCATCACACCCCCTTTCCCACTGGGTAGAAAATAGCTGTATACCATAAAAATGTAGGCATTTAGGGCACAAATATATGAGCATTGTTTTAGTTGTTATTTTAAAGGGAGTTTTTCTATGAAATTGGTAATTAAATGAAAATAGATGACATGAGTTGTGACTTTTCTTGTTCCTATCTCTCCATTATATTTGTTTTGATAGTTTTCTATGCCCAAAATTTATTTTCTTCTTTTCTATTCTTACATTTTACTCTATTTTATGCTCATTTTATATTGTATTTAAAACTATTTTTATGTTTAATTACTTTATATCTCCTTTTATTTTCATCTTTGTTTATTGTTCACCTTACCTAAAAATCTAAGTATTTCGTTAAGGAGCAGTTGTTTTCATTTATGAACATGCACCCTAGAGAAGAAAATATTAACATATAAGGCAAAAATTTAATTTCTATGATGAATGTCTTTGGTATTTTGATAGGGATTGCATTGAATTTGTAGATTGCTTTGGGTAGTATGAACATTTTAACAATAGTAATTCTTCCAATCCATGAGCATGAAATGTCTTTCCAGTTGTTTGTATCCTCTTCAATTTCTTTCATCAGTGTTTTGTAGTTTTCCTTGTAGAAATTTTTCACCTCTTTGGTTAAATTTATTCCTAAATATTTTATTTCTTTTTCTTATCTATTGTTAATGGGATTTCCTTCTTAATTTCTTTCTCAGATTGCTCACCATTGGTATAGAAACACTACTAATTTTTGTAAATCGATTTTGTATCCTGAAACTTTACTGAATTTGTTTCTTAGTTTTAACATTTGTTTGGTAGCGTCATTAGGTGTTTCTAAACATAAGATCCTATCATTTGCAAATAAGAACAATTTGACTTTTTTTTTTTTTTTTTTCAATTTGATGCTCTTCATTGCTTTCCCTTGTGTAATTGCTCTGGCTAGAATTTCTAGTACAATGTTGAATAAAAGTGGTGAAAATTGGCTTTCTTGTCTTGTTCTATCTCTTAGAAGAAAGAATTTCAAATTTTCCCTATTCAGTATGATGCTATCTTTGGGTGTGAAATATATACACTTCATTGTTTGGAGGTATATGTTCTTTCTATACCCAATTGGTTGATAGTTTTTTTCATAAAGGGATGTTGAATATCATTGAATGTTTTTTCAGCATCTATTGAAATTATCATATGGTTTTTGTTCTTGATTCTAGTAATGTGTTACATCATGTTTATTGATGTGCATACGTTGAAACATCCTTGCATGCCTTGGATGAATTCCACTTGATCTTGGTTAATGATTTGTTTAACATGTTGTTGAATTCAATTTGTTGGTATTATGTTGAGGAATTTTGCATCTATGTCTGTCATGGATATTGGCCTGTACTTTTCTTTTTCATTTATGTCTTTGTCTTGTTTTGGTGTCAGTGTAATGCTGCTTCATAAAATGAATTTGGAGATATTCCCTTCTCTTCATTTTTTTTTTTTTTTTTTTTTTGTAGCAGAATTATTACTAGTTCTGTAAATATTTGGTAGAATTCAACAGTGCAACTTTCGGGTCCTGGGCTTTTCTTTGATGGGAGACTTTTTGTTACTGCTTCTACCTCATTAATCCTTGCTGGTCTGTTCAGGTTTTCTATTTGTATTCAGTCTTGGCATGTTCTAGTATCTAGGAATTTATTCATTTCTTCTAGGTGTTCCTAGTTTTTTTACTAGTCTCTGATGATCTTTTGAATTTCAGGATCAGTTACAGTATCAGTTATGATAACAATTGTAGTGGCTCCTTTCTCATCTTGATTTCATTTATTTGGGTATTCTTTTTTTTTTTTTTTCTTAGTTTAGCTAAAGGTTTGTCAATTTATTTATCTTTAATCAATTTAATTTTTTGAACTTAAATTGATTTTTTAAAAATAATTACTACTGTCTATAACAACACATTGACTTCTACTTCAGATATTTTAAAATACAAATTATGCATACAATCTAATTATATAAATAAGTATATGTAATACTTGAGGGCACCCGAAAGAATGTGTATTCAGTATATAGAAATTTTTTGTATAGTATTAATCGTGGGTTAAAAAAAGCCATTCATATTTTGGGTTATTTAATTCCTTATATATTTGCAAGATAGCATACTAGTCTGTGGATCAAAACACAATTTTTCTTTTCTTGATGATATCTGATTTATTCAGATATTAAAATCATGAACTTTGATGCTCAAAGCTTTCTTTATTATAAACAATTAAGATAAATGATCAGTTAAGAATTATGAATATGTGACATATATATTTTTTTGTATTTCTTCAAAATTTTAGCTTTTTCTGCATTGGTCATACCCTTTCCATGTAAGTAAAGGAGATTTGTCCTTCACAAGGACACACAATTGCAATCTTCATTTGCTCCTTCTCACTGGCTCTTCTCATTACATTTTGCTTTGACTTACAGTCTCCTTAGAACATGGCATGCAGTAATGGCCACCTTATTCATGAGACTGATGTGATGCAATACTAGGCAGCCACGCAGCTTGAAGGAAAGGCAAATTTACAGTATTTTCTTAACTCAAAATATGAAAATTGTCAAAACTAACCCTTTTCTCCACTATTTTTAAACATGAAACATTTCTAAAGCCCGATGCTAAAAATCGTTGATATACCCTATGAGAACGTTCTTACATCTTTTTTATACTAACACCACCAGTAGTAAGTCAATAGTAAGTGACAAGGGTAATAATTACATTATTATCAGAACATTCAATTAAATACCAGACCGGTTCCAGTCCAGAGTAATATCCTTTATAAAGCCATTCATTTATGAGTATATGTATAATGGCTTTCTTCCAAGGAATTCAAAGTCCCACACTTAATTGCCTCATTTATTTCCAAAATGTGTCCTTAAAAACATATCATGATTAAAATTGAAAACAAAAATAGAAAGTATTTATATATCGGCTAAGTGAAATGTATTATTTCAACATCCCAGTGGCTACAGACACTGATTTAAGAGAATAAGGGAGGAACAAATACCATTTATGTGTCCTCTAATTTATCATTGATGATTTTTACATTGCTACACAATTCTATATTTGGATATAGTACTTTTATTTAATAGTGATCATTAAGTAAAGAACAATATGACCTTGGCAATCTCTATAAAATTCAAAATATTATTTGGATATTTAAATACAGGTAATCATCCTCATGGTATTACTGTGTCTTCTGCCAATTTCATATTATGTTATATATAGCCTTTGTTATATAAAACCAGTAAAATATTTAAAATACATGTCTTTCAATAGCATTTTTCATTTTTAATGGTATTTTAATTTCCACATTATATGAATATCAAAATCTTTAGAATACTGACCAAGGACACACTTAGGAGCAGCTTGTGATCTGATATGGAGGTGTTGAAATTTTTTTCCTGTACACATTCAATAAAAAATAGATTAAACATTTGATCTTCCACAGGTTTTCATACAGAATTGAAATAGGATTCTGACTCCCTCCCAGATCTTTTTGTGGTCAGTGGAGTCTCCCCTGCTAATATATCTAGATATTGGCTGATATCTGCCAAGAGAGTAGTTAAACTCTTAGAGCAGCTTCTCGGCGGGGCTATGATTTTAAAGTTACTGTGTAATGGAGTGTATTACCATTTACCATATGATGAGATAGCCTGTCTGTCAGCCAGGGAGCTGTTTAAAGTTATATATAGGTCAAATGAGCCAAAAAGAACAAAAGAAGATCAAGAATATTGAGTATCTCAAAAATGAAATGATCAAAATATTTTAGATACCAGGTGATCTTTTCTTATGTTTTTCTTATATCCATTGATGAAATCGATCATCAGTTGTCAAATGCAGTAAGAGAAATGTATTTCAAGGGCATGCATTTTCCCTCATGAATCAACCATATGGTGTACGGATCTTATTTCTACAAATGGCTTTATATATTACTATTTCTACTTACTAATGAAAGGTGTCTCAGCATTTTCAATTTCTACTTCTGGGATCAAATTATGTTTTAATATCATTAAGAATCACTAAACATTTTCTTCTGAGTTTTTCTTTTTCTTATCTAAAATGGCCATTTATTTACCATTCATTGTTAAATATGCTAAATAAACTATGTTAAGTGATGAAAAGGAAAATATTTCATCTGTCTTTCCAAGGGCACCTTCACTCATAAGAGCTCTGTACTACTTACAAACATGGAAATATTGAATATGTAAGAGATAAAGGATCTACAACAGTAAATACACTGTTTTTCTTTCTTTTATTTTTTTTTTTGCAGACTATTACATCAGTATAAACACTTTCCTTACATATATTGCCTTTGCATCAATTGAGTCAGAGCTATAAGCATGCTCATCCCACAGAAAGTGCACACTGCACTAATTAGGTGTGCATTTATATCCCCTCATTCCCACTCCCACCTGACCAACACCCCGAGGATATCACTTCCATACATACACATAATTGTTGATCAATTAGTGCCAATTGATCATGGTAAATACATGTGGTGCTTGTTTTTCCAGTCTTGTGATTGTCACTTTGAAGAACGGGCTCCAGCTCAGTACAGGATAATACTAGAGGTATTAGATCACCATTGGTTTTTTTTTATGGCTGAGTAGTACCCCATGGTATACAACTACCACATGTTATTAATCCACTCATGTATTGATGGGCACTTGGGTTGTTTCCACATCTTTGCAAGTATGAATTGTACTGCTAGAAACATTCTAGTGAAGATGTCTTCATTATAGAACATCTTTTTTCCCTTTGGGTAAATATTTTCTTGTAATAACCTTGTTTGAGGTTTCATGGTATGATAGGAATCAATCGAATGATTTTACCATTATATATGGAAAACACAAAATAAAAACAGTGTTTAGTTGCCAACAGCACTGAAGTAGTTGATTCTTACAACAACATGATCTGAAGATGTCAGCAGGGCTACTTGTCAGGCGATACTGATCCCCACACAACCGCTACATGTCTTGCTTATGTGCTACTATCACCTGGACTCTAGTAGAACGAGATTGTTGGAAATACTACTTTAAAACTATAGGAGTAAAGAAGGGAACAGATATGATGCTAAATTAATCTTGGATAATCCATCACAGATAGTGAGAAAGGTAGAAAGATTTGAGCCAAATAGTCTTGGTTGTAGTTCATGGTTGAGCTCATGAGAACATGCATTAAAGTAGTAGCAGTGAAAGCAGAGAAGATGCATAAATGATAATATATAGAGCTAATATTTGACATATAGCTAGCACCTGTGAGTGCTTACAATGTGCTAGGGATTGTGCTATACCACACATAGAAATCTGGCCTTCATTTAACAAATACTTATCTAGAACTTCCTATATGTCAGGAACAGTTCTAAAAGCTTTATAAATATTTGGTCATTTAATCCTCATAACAACTCTGTGAAGTTTATGCTCATGTTATTTTATTTTTTTAGGTGAAGAAATTGAATATTGGAGATCACACAGCTAGTCATATGCTTGAATTCACACAGCTAGTTCAAAGCAGAGCTGGGATTCTAACCCAGTCAATTTGGCTCCAAAGTCCATGTTCTGAAACAGTATAGCCTTTTATTCTGGCTTCAATGGATTATCTACTTCATTAGAAATTACTGATTTTGAGTGGTCACATGAGAAAATTAAATCTGAGAGATGTTACATAATTTGTCCAATATGATTCTTATGTTAAATTATCTACATATTTTAAATTAATTTTTCAGTTACAGGATTTGATGGCCAATTAACCATAACAAACAAAGTAAAGATAGAATTTAAAGATAATTTTTAAATTGCCTAATCTGGGAGATCTTAAAATCAGTGGTGCCACTGAAGAAAATAACGTAGTAAAGCAGAGGACCATATTTTTTAAAAAGTGATATTCAGATTGTGATGGGTTGAATTGGAGAGTAATAACAAAGCATTCAAGTGGAGATAATTTATATTCAGTTATGCATGTGGAATTGAAGACAGGATAAAATGTATATGTCTAAAAAAGCTCGATTCATTATCTGCTTAGTGATAATATTTACAATTGTCATTATTTACAGATCAGGGACGAGTTTCCTCCAAAGAATACAAGTGCTGATGGAGTATATCTGAGGACTGCCCCAAGGCCTGAATATCAGGGCAAGGCTGACAGAAGGAGCATTGCCCTTGTGATGATACCGGGATTTTTAAATTAGACTTAGGGTAAGAGGTAGAACATTCTCAATAGAAATTAAAGAAATGGTAAATACTGGGGTATATAAGAGGCAGGACTGGTTTCTCAGGAAAAAATAGAATAGAGAAGCAACTAATTCCATAAGCCTTTTTGCATGCCCCATGAATGCCTAAGTATCACATCCCATTTAGGTCACATAAGATTAAGTAGTATCTTCTGAAATTCCAGATGATAGTTAATATCACTTCGCTTCATATCCCCGTAATTCTTAACTATTTCCTAAATGTGATCACATACACTCATCTATTTTTGTCATTCTGTCATCCTCTTTATTTTTTTTTTCCTGATGAAACTTTTATTCTGGAAATCTTATTTAATGCAAAATAACTCCTTATGCACTCTCATACCATTTAGTGAATGTTCCTTCCATTCCATTGGCCTAACAGAAACCTCTGATCCCTCAGTACTCTACCAGTGATGATGGAACCTCCTTCCGCCCCATTCAAGGATATTTGGAACTTGAGATCAGACTTTTCTCCACTCCCTAATTTCTCTTCTGGATCATTCATTACTCCATACCTACACTAAAACACATGTTGAATCATTTAATGATGCTATGTTACTTTTCTACATCTATTGAATTTAAACACGAGACTCAAAAATCTGTGTCAGATTCTGCCATCATCCTGAATGAACTGATGCTTCAGCTCTCATTTATGTGGCACCCAGAACATCATTTAATCAGAACTCTCCTTGAAATCTTATTTAAATCCTCTAATCTGTATTTAGCTATATCACTCACTTATTCCACCTGCTATCTGTTCAATTGCTTAAACCAGGAATCTGATATCATCTTAAATCCTACCTTTTTAAAATCACTTTCTATATCTGTTAATTATCATAACCTAGTCCCTGCCACATCATCCCTTATCTTTGAATGAAAGATAAGAAGATTCATTCATCTTTGAATGAATGAAATGGCCTCTTTATTTCCTTTTAATCCTGCTCCTCTCCAAACCAATTTCTGTACTGCATACAGAATGATACTCTTACATGCAAATTAATCCTGTCGCTTTCCAGTTTAGCACCTTTGATTATCTTTCTGTTGCCTACATCAAGGGTCAGTATGCATTTTCTGTAGATAGCAAGCTAGTAAATATTCCAGGCTTTGCGGGCCACATGATCTCTATCACAAGAGCTCAATCCTGACACTATAGCACAAAATAATCCATAAATAATATATAAACCAATGGGTGTGGCTGGGTTTCAATGGAACTTTATTTACAAAAACAACAGGAAAGCCTATTTGGCCCATGGACTATAGTTTCTTTTTTTTTTTTTTAATTTCAGAATATTACGGGATACAAATGTATTGGTTACATGAATTGCTTTTGTACTTCTTGAGTCAAAGTTATAGTCAGCCATAAAAAATGAATTAATACCTTTTGCAACCATAGGGTTATAGTTTCTTTACTTCTAGTGTCAAAGATAAAGCTCAAAATCTTGGCTACTGCTTCCAGGTTCCTACTGTCTTAGTCACTATTTCGTAAATTCTTTCCTCAATCTGGAACACTCTTCCTGAAACAAATTCAGTTTGTTTGTTTGTTTTTAAGTTTTCATTGGCTTGTCAATTTCTCAGAGAAGGCTATCACCACCCTTGATTAAATAATATGACAGTATATCCTCGTGGCATTCCTTTTCTTCTTCTTTCATAATTTTTCTTATTTTAGAAATAATATACCATGGTGATTCAGTGAATGAAGCCACACTGCTTGGTTCAAAGCCTGGCTCCATCATATCTTAAGCATGTTATTTAATGTTTCACTGTCTGTTTTACTCATCTGCCAAATAGAAGATATTATAAAGATTAAAAGAGTTAACATTTGTAAAGTAGTTAGAATAGTGCCTGGCACATAATTAGTGCTAAATAACAGCTTATTTTCCTTAGTTTTCCCATTTTCCACTAAATCATAAACACTGGAAGATAAAAGGTATATTTGTTTTCTGTTCACTACTCTATCTCCAGGATATGTCACAGAGAGTGTTTTATAAATATTTAATGAATGGACATATGCATTATTATCTATTATTCTATATTATACAAATTACTTAATCCCTTTATTTCTTCACTATCCAGTTGTTTGCTTACCTGCTTTTGGTCTGCTGCGTCAAAAGTCTAGAATATATACTACAGAAGAGCAAAGACTACTATTAAATACATTCAGAATTTTACAACTATATAGTAGTAGATTGATAAATACTTATGGATAAGTGTATGCATTCTGAATATTATCAGATAAAGACCCAGCTCTGTAGCCCCAAGACTATTTCTGATGTGGCCACTGATTTCTACTCAAGCCTCTTCTCTCACATTTTTTTTTTTGTATGTTCCAACTACACTGAAATACTTGTAGTTCACATCCACTTTCTCAGACTCTATGCCTGCGTTCATGCTTTTTGCCTACTCTAGAACACTTCTCACCCTCTCAGAGTACTCACACAACCAAGGCAATTTTTTTTTTCTCTAACACTATAGATAAACTCTCTTTTATAAAATTTGAGAATATTATGGGTGTACAAATGTTTTGGTTACAGGGATTGCTGTTGTACAGCTTGAGTCAAAGTTATACATATGCCCATCACCCAGATAGTTCATTGCACCCATTAGGTGTGATTTCACCCACTCCCTCTGATACCCTCTCACCTACTTGATTTCTGTTGAGTTTTACTTTCACATGTGCTCATGAGTGCTGATTGGTTAGTTCTAGTTTAATAGTGAGTACAAGTGGTGTTTGTCCATTTATACCGTACTTCACTTAAGAGAATGATTTCCAATTCTATCCAGGTTGTTACAAAAGGTATTAATTCACAATTTTTTTTCTTATGGGTGAGTAGTACTCCATGATATACATACAGCACATTTTATTATTCTACTCATGAATTGATAGGCACTTGGGTTGATTCCATATCTTTGAAATTGTGAATTGTGCTGCAATAAACATTTGAGTGTAAGTGTCTTTTTGGTTAAAATGGATTTTTTTCCTTTGGATAAAATAAATACCAAGTAGTGGGATTGGTGGATAAAATGGTAGTTTACTTTTAGTTCTTCAAGAAATCTCTATACTGTTTTCCATATAGGTTGTACTAATTTGCAGTCCTACCAACAGTATAAGTGTTCCTTTCTCTCCGCATCCACACCAGCATCTGTTGTTTTGGAACTTTTTAATTTTTTTTAATTTTAGCATATTACGGGGGTACACATATTTAGGTTACATAAATTTCCTTTGCCCCACCCGAGTCAGAGCTTCAAGAGTGTTCATCTCCCCAACCGTGCAGCACCACACCCATTAAGTGTGTATATACCCCTCTCTCTCCAGCCCTCATCTGCCCAAAACCTGATGAATGTGGAAGCAACCCAAGTGCCCATCAATACATGAGTGGATTAATAAAATGTGGTACATGTATACCATGGAGTTCAGCTCAGCCACAAGAAATAATGGTGATCTAGCATCTCTTATATTACCCTGGACAGAGCTGGAGCCCATTCTCCTAAGTGAAATATCACAAGAATGGAAACACAAGCACCACATGTTTTGGAACTTTTTGATAAAAGCCATTCTTACCAGAGTTAGGTGATATCTCACAGGGATTCTGATTTGCATTTCCCTGATAATTAGAGAACTAAGCATTTTTTCCATGTTTATTGGCTCTTAGTCTATCTTCTTTTGAAAAGGTTTTCTTCATGTCTTTTGCTCACTTTTTAATGGGGTTGTTTGATTTTTTTCTTGCTTATTTGCTTGAGTTCTTTGTAGCTTCTGCTTATCAGACCTTTGTTGGATGTATAGCATGCAAATATTTTCTCCCATTCTGTATGTTGTCTATTTGCCCTGTTGATTATTTCCTTGGCTATGCAGGAAATTTTTCCTAGTTTAAATATTTATTTATTTTCCATAATCAAAATATTTCCTGATTACCAAAACCTAGTTTATATGCTGCTTCTTTACATTTCTGTAGCAAAACATCCTGTGCTTACTATAGTAAGTACTTAGCCAATGAATACAAATTGTCAGATTGTTTGTCTTTCTCACTAAATTGAGCTTATCAATGCTAGGGACTATGTTTTGCTCACTACTATATCCCAAGAACTTAACACAGTGACTTGGAAAGAGTATATGTCCAAAAATTGTTTAATGAATAAATGAAAATCAGTGTTTATTGAGTACCAAGTTTATTTGTGTGAATAATTTCAAATCGATCATATTGCATTTAAGAAATCCATAATTTGGCCTATATTTTGAGATTGAAAATATAAAGTCTACATTTTATCAATATTAAATTTCATTACAAAATGTCATTCCAAAAGCTTAGAACTGATAGGACTTTTTTAGAATACAGAAATATGGTGTTGGTTCTTGGTCACCGAACAGGTGATTAGATCACCTAAATTTATAAAACTCACAAATTAAAGGGTTGGTTTTTATGAGGAACTATAATGTTGATTTGTCTATTTTAAGCAGTTTGTACATATTATTTTACACCAGAGATATACTCCAACTGTTTAATATTTTACTAGTCATCTTTATTATCCTCTCACATAACATTAGAGACAATTTTCATCTGTTCGGGTGATTTTTATGTGACATTTTGAGACTAACCGGTCTCTTGCTCTTTAGAGATAGGAAGGAAAACAACCTGCTAAAATACACAATAAAATCTTATTGAAATTTATTTTTTATTACCTTTATGATACTTTCTCTTCTAACTCCTTCTTATGCTTACTCGACTTATGCTTACTTGACTACCAGATTACTTAGCCAAGAACTCTGCCTAGGTAAGGAGTTTCCTAAGATTTGATACAGATGAAAATGTCAGATTCACATTTTTTGAATGAAAGCTTCCTTTAGTTTTGCAGCAAAACAACATATATTCTGGAAATAATATATAATGTGTATTTCTGATAATTATTCAACCCTCAAAATCATCTTTAACCAATCCATTCATCCCTCTTGTTTCTTAAAGTTGCTTAAAAATGATAAAAAAAAAAAAAAAAAATGCTTCACATTTTTGTTGTTTAAACTTTTTTTTTCCCCTCTGGATACAGAGTCTTGCTCTGTTGCCCAGGCTAAAGTGCCATGGCATCAGCCTAGCTCACAGCAACCTCAAACTCCTGGGCTCCAGCAATCCTCCTGCCTCAGCCTCCTCAGTAGCTGGGACTGCAGGCATGCGCTACCATACCCGGCTATTTTTTTCTATATATTTTTAGTTGGCCAATTAATTTCTTTCTAATTTTAGTAGAGATGGGGTCTCATTCTTGCTCAGGCTGGTTTAGAATTCCTGACCTTGAACGATCCTACCCCTCTTCAGTCTCCCAGAGTGCTAGGATTACAGGCTTGAGCCACCACGCCCGCCCTAAACTTTTTATTTGTACATAATTTCAAAATCACAAAAAAATTGCAAGAATAAGAATAGTACTAAGGGCATCCATATGCCTTTTACTCCAATCAACCACTGTTACCTATTATTTCATTTACCTTATCATTTTCTCTTCTATACATTCTAGATCTCTGTCTCTTTCCCATGTGTGAGCCTAAGTTGCATGGATTATGGCCTTTTCCTCTAAATGTATCAGTTTGCAATTCCTCAGAATATCAATATTTTTCTATAAAATCATAGTTTACTTACATATTCCATAAGTTGAATATTGATTCAATCATTTTTTTCTAATATATCATCCAAATTTTAATTTTGTTAAAAGATCCTATAATTTTGTTTATATTAATAGCATTTTTCTCTCCAGTACAAAATTCTGTCTACGGATAGGTATTGCATTTAGTCGTCATACCACTTTAACCATCTTTATCCTGGAACGTTTTTAAAGTCTTTCTTTGTTTTTCATAAAATTGATATATTTTGAAGAGCAATGTTCCCTCTTACCCTTTTTAAATAGAACTTTTTTTTTTTCATTTTAGGTTTCCTCACCATTACAATCGTGTTATGCAACGGTTACCAACCTTTCTGTACCAGGAACCAGTTTCAGGGAAGACAATTTTTCCATGGACATAGAGGGGATGTTTTCAGGATGATTCAAGTGCATTACATTTATTGTGCAGTCAAACCTCTCTGCTAATGATAATCTGTTTTTGCAGCTGTTCCCCAGAGCTAGCGTCACCACCTCAGCTGCACTTCACATCATTAGGCATTAGATTCTCATAAGGAGCATGGAACCTAGATCTGTCCCAAACACAGTTAACAGTAGGGTTCATGCTTCTATGAGAATCTAATGTTGCCACTGATTTGATAGGAGGCGGAGCTTATGCAGTGATGCGAGTGATGGGGAGCAGCTGTAAATACAGATGAAGCTCTGCTGACTGGACTGCCACTCACCTCCTGCTGTGCACCCAGTCCTAACAGACCAGGTACCAAGGTATTGGTCCATGGCCTGGGGGTTGGGGATCACAGTGTTGTGTACTGTTGGCTGGATTATAACCAGTGTTGTTTTATTCTGAGGAAGTAACACCTGGAGGCACAAAATTTCCATGTCTCTCATTGATAATATTAATTTTGATGAGTTTATCAAGATGTTCTCCGATTTCTTCACCATATTTATACCATTTATTTTTCCCTTGCCCCAATTAGCAGCCTGTACTTTAAGAATATGCAAACAATTTGCTCATTATTATCATTTCTGCCTCTTGATAGTATCCACTGATGATGCTTGCTTGATCCACTCTTACTATGATGGCTGCAAAATGCTGTTTTTTCGACTCTGACACTGTTTCCCCTCTCTTGACGTTATATATTCATATTCTTATTTATCGATTTATTATCTGTATGAATTAACACATTTATATTTTTAATTGCTTGTATTCATTGATGTGTTATTTTGCTCCTCAAATTGTTTCATATTTGACCAATAACATATCCCACTTTATTATTATTATCTCTTCCTTATTTTCTGATAGTAGATATCCCAGACTTACTTTGTGTGTTCCTTGATCCTATACAAGACCTTTTTCTTAGGTTCTCTGAAGAATAGTATTAGTGATCAGTGTTCAGACACTTGTTGTGCTCATTGCTATTAGATAGTCATTATGTCCTGAACTTTATACAGGAGAGAGCTAAAAAACATATATATATATATATATATATATATGTTGATATATATCATATATATGTGATATATATATATATCACACCACTCATACACATGTACACACAGACATGCATATACACAAACATATATATATGTACATTCAATATGTGCATGTATACATGCATACAATTTTGCACATACATATTTTCAAAATCATTAATTTACAGTGATACCACCAATTAAAGTGAACAGCTACATGGTTCTTTCTTGCTCCCTTCATTCCATATCTATTAATTCTTTTATCTCAGTGAGAACTTTGGCTCTCAAAAGTATCAACACATACAATCTTTTGATCAATTCTATAATATATCTAACACTATTTAAGGTTGTTTTTGCCTGTAACTCCATTAAAATAAACTTGCTAAAAAGAGTTGAAGTTTTGTTTGCAACTTTCACTCTGATGAAAGACTTAAAGTATATTAATATGGTCAGATACTATTTTCATAAGTTATTTGGATTGTTTTCTTCCTTCCCTCCCTCCCATCCTCTGTCTTCCATCCCACTCCCTGTTTCTTTGTTTCTTTGTCTCTCTTTCCCTACCTTTTGTGTAGTTATGGTATTCATTTGAAATGCATCTGAATATATTGATTTGAGTTCGTTTCTATGAGGTTCTCCTTTCCATTAGTATTGATTTAATATTTATTGAAAATTTAGAATATTACCATGCTTACAAAAGTCAAAACAGAAGTAAAATATGGTATCATTCCTTCCTCATTCTCCCACTCCCTTGTAAGTAACCAATTTAATTGTCATCTATTTTATCACTTTTGTGTTTCTTTTTGAAAGATAAGTATATATATAAACTATATATAAAGTATAAAGAATAAATATATATAAACTATATATAATATATATATAAACTAAATATACATAAATCAAAAATATGTTTTATCACTAATCCATTTGGAGTTTATTCTTTATATATATAAACACATATACACACGTGTACATGTGCATGCTGTCTTATTTTTTCTTTCTTTTTAAACAAAGGGTATGTGCATGCACATACATATTTGGTATTCTTTTTACTTGACAGTATCTCCTGGAATAATTTCACATCAGTTCACAGACATCCAATTTTTACAGCTATGTATTATAATTATACATTCTAAATTGTGTGTTATGTACTATAGTTTATTCGCTCAATTTCCTATGATTGGTTTCTAATATTTTGCAATTACAAATAATGCCCTACTAAATTGTGCAATGTGGATTTTTGTGTTTCTGCAGTTGTATCTGTAAGATACTTTCTAGCAATAGGATTGCTGAGTTGAAAGGTAAAAAGCACGTGAAGCACAATTTTGTTAGATATTGCCAAATTCCACTTCAAAGGGACTGTATTAATTTTCATTGTAGTATACAGAGTCTGTGATTGCCTGATTTCTTAGAGCTTTGCCAATTTTCAAGCTTCTAATATTTTGACAATCCCATGGGTCATAAATGGAATTTTAGTGTACTTTTCATTGTATTTTTCTCATTATTAGTGAGAACATATGAACTTCATTTCACAAGTTCGAAGGCCATTTTACATCTCTTTGTAGATTACTTGTTCATGTCTTTTCCCTAGTTCTTGTAAGATTTTGGCTCTTTGTCTCCAATTTTAAATGTACTTTCTATATTAAGCATAATAATCCTATATTTGTAATACATGTATATATTGTAAATAATTCATTTTGGATTTTTATTTGTTTATTGATTTTGCTTCTGGTACTTTTAGCCATGACTTTTTTTTCCTTTTTTTTTTTTACCTAGTTAAATCAATCATTATTTTTAATTGCATTTACATTTTAGTAATAGTTAGAAAGCCTTTTCTTATATCTAGATAGTAGAGAATTTACCCATGTTTTATTCTAGTAAAAAACAAAAATATGCTTTTATCATTAATCCATTTGGAGTTTATTCTTGTGTACGATATGAAAAATTTTAACTTTTTCCAAAAATTACTCAGATGGCCCAACATCATTGATTTGCCAAAAATATTACCTTTTGATAATTTTTAGTGACTTGAGATATAGCCATTATCATAAATTTTTTTTTCCTGAAATTAGGTTCTATCTCTGGACTTTATTTTTGATTCAATGATTTCTCTGTCTATTCATGCTCCTGTTTTGTTTGTAGCAATTTGTAGTATGTTTTAATATCTGATAAGAATAGTTGTCCCTATAGATATTCATGTCCACTGCTTTCCTAGCTATTTTTATAATAGCTTTTAAAAACTGTTAAAAAAGTGAAACATTATTTTTATTTATAATTCCCTTTAATGTATATCTCATGGTCAGTGTTAATTCTGAGGCCTTTCTTGATTCTTCAATCTAAACTAAGCCCAAAATATCTATTATTTTATTATTTATTATTATTCTCATTCAAAGTGTACTAACATATATAATTTTGTGCTTGTTTTTGAGAACATTTACTTATTGTCTTGCATAACTAAATCGGCACTGGGTGATGGTCATTGCTTCTGGAAGAGAGTCAGAGTGCACGAGGCAGAACATGGATGGTGACATATATAGCTGTACTACCTTGATTATAAACATGTATGGAAAACCTACATGATATGTGTAAAATTATATATGTTAATAGAAACTTTCAATGAGACTAACAAGAAACAATAATAATATTATAATGCTGGGGCTTTGAAAACTAGGGATTCTGCAATAGCAATTGAAGAAAACAGTGAAGTGTACATTAAGATTTACAGAACTGAACTTTCTGTCATTTATCTGCAACAAAACATTCATGAGGGAAGAGCAGAGAATGGGTCATAAGTCCCTACTAAGTTGATGAATATCCAGAAAGTTAGATGGTCAGTGCATAGAAAGTGAAATGAGGCATACATTTTTGAGTTATTGCCATCACCGGAGATATCCAGTGCAATTCAATACTGTCTGCATCCTTTCCAAATTCAACACGATCACTGCCTTTGATAGATTTTAAGAATGCAATACTGTAAAACAAAATCCAGTTTAAAATATCACATAAAAGCCATACTGCAAGAACATAATGGCTCTAGGGCAAATAAGACAAACAGAAAAAAAATTGTTTGAAAGAAATATATTAATACCTGTATAAACATATAATGTGTCTGGCTATCATTGCAGTGTGCAGGTATTAGCCTTGGCTTGTATGGCATAAGCTTCACCATTTTATTTATATTTATATCACAGATTTTAATGGAAGAACATTTTCTTTTAAAAATGTATTATTTTTTTGAAAGACATTAAAAGTCATTTCCCAGAATTAAGTGAATGCATAAAATACACCTTAGTCACTTGTTACCAGATTCCACCTAGAGACTTTCATTATTGGAGGGGATCAAATCTTGATTTCTGTTATAGGGAAGTTAACAGTTTTTAACATATACTATACATTTTAGTATTTAAAGTTCACAAAACACTCTATCTTGTGACAAAAATTAGAATGTGGCAGAATTAGAAACTGAAAAAATTCTTGACTTTTCTTCAATGTTAATGTTCTTTTCTATGCAAAATGTTGTTTTATGAGTATTACTAGTATAAAATATTTATGAGTTATCTTACATAGATTTATTTATGTTTTTAAAATTCTTTGAATTATGGAAAGGGAAGTTGCTAGACTTTTGTTCCAGTTATTCATACCAAATATGGTATTCATAGGTTCTGAATAAGTTGACTTAAATATGAAAGAATTAATAAAAAGTGAAGAATGATAATATCTTTAAATAAAAGTATAAAAAGTATATATACAATTAAATCCTAATTAGAAAAGATCAATTAGTAAACAAGAAATTGTTTAAGATCTTAAGTAGCATGCTGAAAACTCAAGGCTTGAAGATTTTTAGAGTGAAAGCATACTAACAGATGAGGCAATTACCTGGTAAATTTGGATATGTTCACACTACAATCATGAGAAATCATGCAAATAAAATGCCCTTATAGTCTTGATTGACTGTGCCAAGAGATCTAATGTGTTGACAAATTTCAATAATTTATTTTAGTTTTAAGACACAGACAGGATATGTCACTTTAATGATTATAATCTATTAGTGTGTATTTAGCATTCAGCTATGCATAGCACAAGCATAAATTAATAATACATAATTTACAATAGTCATCCTATGTTCTTCAGTTCTTATATTCCGGGGAAGTATAATATTAAAGGAAACGTTAAGGTAGACACGACTTAAAACAAGTATGAATTTTATGATAAGGAAATTTTAAAAGTTATGTTTGTATGTGCATGTATGTGTTATTTTCTTTTTGTACTAATATTATTTTGGTGAGACCTGTTTGTTTGAATTGTGCCTTGGAAGCCAAGTGATCTAAAAAGAAAAGATAGGGTAGTGTAGGAGTAAAATTGGTGCTGAACAAATTACCTACAGCCATTTTCACATTGGTTGTCAGCTTAAATTTATTTTTATCTCAGGTAATTGTCTTATTTTCCTCATAATTAACAGAGCAAACTAGAAGTGTCTATTTAGATACATGATAGATAAAATAATCCACAAAGTACTATGATTGATTTGACTCTGTGGCACAGAGGTAATAATTTACTAATTGGTTGATTAAAAGGTTTAGAAATTTTTTGAAGAGTAGTATTGATTGCGTGTATCTATGTGTTAGTTCTATATGATTGAAAAACCAGACAATGATTAATGAAATTAATCATTGTCGACTTCTACCAGTAGTTTTAAACATGGTCAATGAGCTACATTGACCATGGACAAGGTAACAGAAACAATGAATCAGTCAAATCATCTGTGATCATGTCCACTAGGAAAATGATCAAATGAATCTGATAAACTCTGTTGTATGTCAGTTGTTTCACCTGTGGGTATCCTACATTTGTTCTATGCAGTAGATCTCGCATTGGGAGAGTCAGGTTCATTAACTGTTAAACACGTCAGGGTATAAAAATTCCAATGCCTCATTTCTTATGACAAAATTTAATAAAAGATAGACATTAACATAGAATTAATCTTTTCTAGTGACAAGAATTGAAATATAAATGGGAACTGAAAAAGATTTCCTACTTGTTATAGACTTCAAAGTTGAATTCAATATTATCTCTATTTTTATAGAGAGTGTCTCAATGTAAAATCATATAACCTATTGGATTTTTATGCCATCATATTTCTATAATTATTACTACATTTATTTATTAACATTTTTGGGTTTAATTTCCTTTTAAGAATTTCTTGTACTCTATGTGAAACATTACATATAAACAGATACAAATATAGAATTGAAAATGAAAGAAGCAGGAAGAGGAAGCAATGGAATGAGAGTAAAAGTTACCATTACCTCAGGGTAAGTAACTAAATGAAGATGAACCTAGGAAGATGAAGCTAGGAACCTAGGAAGATGAACTAAATGAAGATTACCTCAGGATAAGTAACTAAATGAAGATGAACCTAGGAAGGTATTGGAATAAAAGACCCTGACAGATCCCATGGTATCTTGACATAATGCTGTTTTTTCAGAGTCTTATGAGATATTTTCAGGCTGCCAAAAAATTGAGCAAGAACTTTTCTGGAATTTTTTTAATCTTGTCTTCTAAATGTGTTAGATAACATTTGAACACACAGAATTATAGAAGAATCTTCAATTTTATAACCTAGTAGAGGAAGGTTGGTTTGGGTACCACATATTGGAAAAAATACTGATGTAGAAATATCTTCAATAAGTATAAGTAAATTTATGAATATTGTGTCCTGCTAACATGAACATCTTAATTACTACTTATTTAGTAGTGTAAGTGATTATATTTGCTCCCCAACAATGTTTGATTTGAAGATCGATTATTTTTCATAGGTGTCATATGGTAACCATAAATTTAAGTTTTGAATCAATTATGATCCTTTTTATGCAAACATAATGCTTGCCTGATAATGCAATTCATTCTAAATATGATTATGTGAGGTTTTTCTTGAATAATTAACATTGAATACATATACTAAAATCAAAAAATTCAAGGTTATCTATCTGAACTGGCAGAATTCTGCTGTTTTGCAATATTCTAATCCAATTTTATCTGTGCAAAGCATGTCTCTAAAGTCTTTCATTAATTAAATCAGGCTTGGTTTACTCCCTCTCAGAGAGAAATTTCTAATGTCTTTAATGACTTCCCCCAAATTTTAACATAGAGGCTTTAGGAGGACTTATATTTTCAGGTTAATAGAGATCCATTTAATCTAATACTCTAATTATCAAGAGATGAAAAATATGATCATTAAGAAAATTTCTTATCCTTTCAAGGATATGGAATCAGAAATGTTTTACTGCAGTAGAAAGCAAAAAATAAAAGTTAATGAAAATAATGGAATAATAACAAGAGAAATTGGGAACAATGTGAAATATCTAATCTTATTAATATTTAGTTTGTGGAGGAACATATAACCACAGTACTCCAATTGTTTCAGGCTTTCAGTATATATGACAAATGTTAAAAACTTGAAAATGATGTTGAAAAACATGAAGACAGGTAGATGTGAAAATCTGAGGCTTTCTTTAAGAACTTTTCAGTATATATAATCTTACAATGAATTACATTTAGACCATTTCACTAACTAAATGAGATTTTTAATGATATAAAAATTATTTAAATACTTTTATTTTTTTTACTATAGAATGAACCCTTTAGTTGGCATTTATTGCTTGACTCTGCATGACACACCTTATTTATTTTTCTAGTACATTCCTTCCTGCATAAATCCCCACCCACATCAAGACACACAATTAGATATATTGTGTTTACTGTTGTTCATATTGTGTCCTCAATCTGAATAGTCTCCTATCTTAGCTTGTTCATAATTTTTCTTTCTCTGCAAAGTTAGTCAGAATTATACTTCTTCAACGAATCATCATCTTTTCTTACTCAAGTCTCAAAGGGACAATTAAACTCTCTTTCATCTAGAATATTCTAATTATTTGCACCTGCATTATGGTATCTATTTAATTCTGTCTTGGTTTATAGCTAGTATTATATAGAATTTTCTTCTCCACTGACCATTCATTTAAAGTACATTAAATTATCTATTTTAAAAGTCAGGTATCTGGATTTTTATCTTTTGTATTACTCTTAGTAATACTCTTTGTATTATCTTGTATTACTTTTATCTTTGTATTACTCTAAAACACTTAGCCCAGTGCAAGGGTTATGGGGATCATGACAGTGCCAATATTAGCTAACAGTTGTACAGTGCTTCTACAGTTTCAGGCACTGTTCTAAGCACCTTACATATAATCATCTCATTTAAAACCAATTTAATACAATTCAGCATTACGACTAATAGACTTTCAATAAAATATTACAAACCATAATAGCCACCTCCTTTCAAGCATATAGCCTACTTAAAGTTGAGATTTTATTTGTCTGTCATGAAAAGAAACTTGAGTGGAATATTTTAGAAGAGACCATCTTTGTGATAGCTCAGAACATGGCATTTAGGTAGGATCAGTGCACATCTTGTCTACTAACTAGTGGTGTGATAGAATCCAAGTTATTGAAATCTTCTAATTCACAATTTCCTCATCTGTGAAGAATAATATCTTCCTTTGGGAACTATAAGAGAAGTAAGAATATTCATATAAATCTCTTCAAATATGTTATATAAAATGTATATATTACAAAATTCATACCCATTCTTATTATTGATATTGTTATTAATTATTTATTTTTCTGGAGAGAGCTGAGAGCATTTGTAAGTACAGCTGTGAAGAGGAAAAAAGAAAACACTTTTATTTGACCATTTTTTTTTAAATATAGAAATACTCCTTTAAAGGTACTTTATATATTTTTTAACAAATTAGGTACTTCAAGCATGGAAACAAGTATAGAGAATAATGTAAGACATATGCATAAACACTTCACCCAGATTATTCAGTTTGCCATGTTTAATTTGTGGTAATTATTATAAAACAGATATTATACCTTAAAGACACAGTTGAAGCATCACTCAAATCTATTTCCATCCCTCTCCAGAGTTAATACTTTATATAAGTTGGTATCTCTCCTCTCCATCCATATTTTTATGTTTTGACTTCATATACAAATATGTACGATGTGTTTAAATGTATACATTATAATATACAGTACTTTTATGATTAAAAAAAATTCCTTTAAGACTAAAAGTGAAATGTACGTATTACAAGACTGACTAGATATTAATGTTTTCAACTGGTTCTTTAAAATGAGTGTAGTAACATGTTCTTCTTCATCCATGTATGAAGGCCCCTGACTTTCCATGAGGTCTACAATATTTGGTAATGAAAATGTTTGATTTTGTCAAAATATTGGGGGTAAAATGTAATCTTATTATGCTAATAAATTCAGTTTATCTTAGTCTAAACAGATTTTCAGATTCCTTTTGCCTTTTGTTTCCTTTCTGCAGTTATCTAATTTTTGCTGATGTTTTTATCTATTTTTTTAATTTTGCATTTACTACATTTTTGTATAACCTTATATACTAATTCCTATCAGTTTCTTGTAAGCATGCTTTCATAATCTGTAATTTGTGTTTTAACTTTTAAGTTCATTTAGGGTATTAATTGCCTTAGATTTATTTTAAATTTGAAAACCTCAAATTTATAAAAATTTGTCTTTATGATGTTTTCATGTTCATGACATACTTAGGAAACCTGAATTGGGGCCTTAGCACTTTCAAGAACTCTTATTACATTTCTCCAACTCTATTAACTTTCTCAGCCTTTAAATGATTTTAGTTATGTTTCCCATTCTCTTCAAACCTCAACTGCCAAACACACACTCCTAAATGTTGACCAGATTTCTTATTTCAATAAAATAAATTCAGCAATCATAAAAGAACTGCTATATTTGCTTACCAATAAATGCATTAACCTTCATTACCCACCAATTTCTGTGCCTGTATGTTTTATCCCCTGTTTTAACCCATGGTACATATGTATTCCCAAGTAATATCAACAATTTCCCCTACGCACTAAATCTCACTTCCTCTCCTTAGTAGGATCACTCCTGGAGTTGCTCCTTTTATCTTTGTCTTCTGCCTTATCAATGTTTGTACTCTACTGGATTATCCCCTTCAGTGCAAAAACTTTGTAGAACAGATTCTCCTTTGATTTGATCACATGTCTTATTTTAGTCACCACTTTATTTCAAAGCTCCCTTTGCACCAAAATGCCTTGAAATAATTACCTGTATTTGGAGTCTGTTTTTCTGTATGTGATTTTATTTTCAATAGACACTAAAAATCCAACACTGAACTAATACTTACCATTATCACTAAAGATCTTAATTTTGCCAAGTTGATGGGCAAGCCTGTCTTCATTTCACTTCATCTCTAAGCAGTTTTTTTTTTTTTTTTTTGAGTTTCATTGACCTTTTTTTTTTTTTTGAATTCAGGATATTACTGAGGTACAAAAGTTTTCATTACATAAAATGCATTTGCCTCACTCAAGCCAGGGCTACTAACATGTCTTTCTACCATACAGTGTGCCCCATTTCCATTAGCTATGTCTTTTCCCTCCCCAGCCCCTCTAGCCTCCACTCCCCACCCCCTCATCTGACTGGCACCCAGGATTACTAACATGTGAGCACCTTAGTACTGATTACTTAGTACCAGTTTAATGACAAGTACTTGTGATGCATGTTTTTCCATTCTTGTGATACCTCACTTTGAAGGATGGGCTCAATACCTATCCAGGATAATAAAGAGGTGATAGATCACCATTGTTTTTTATAGTTGAGTAGTATTTCATGGTGTAGATATATCACATTTTATTAATCCACTCATGTATTAATGGGCATTTGGGTTGTTTCCACATCTTTGCAATTGTAAATTGTGCTGCCATAGACATTTGTGTGCAGATGTCTTTATGATAGAATTGGGAGGCATAAGTCTACCAGACTTCAATCTTTACTACAAAACTATAGTAATCAAAATAGTATGGTACTGGCACAAGAACAGAGATATGTACCTTTGAAATAGGACAGAGATCCCAGATATAAAATCATCCTCACATTGTCATCTAATCTTCAACAAAGCAGACAAAAGTATACATTGGGGAAAATAATCTCTATTCAATAAGTGATGCTGGGAAAACTGGCTATCCACATGCAGAAGATTGAAACTGAATCCTCACCTCTCACAAAAATCAACTCATGTTGGATAACAGACTTAAACCTAAGACATTAAACCTTAGGAATTCTGGAAGAAAATGTGAGGAACTCTTTTAGACATTGGCCTAGGTAAAGAATTTATGAAGAAGATCCCTAAAGCAATCACCACACCAACAAAAATAAACAAATGGGACCTGATCACATTAAAAAGCTTCTGCATACCCAAGTTAACTGTCCTTATAGCAAATAGACAACCTACAGAATAGGAGAAAACATTTGCTTTCTATACCACTGATAAAGGACTAATAAAAAGAATCTATATAGAACTTAAGAAAATCAACAACAAAAAAAATCAAACCACCCCATCAATAAATGGGTGAAGGGCATGAACAGAAACTTTTCAAAAGAAGACAGAATAATTGCCAGCAATCATATTTTAAAAAGTGCTCAACATCTCTAATCATTGGGGAAACACACATCAAATCTACCATGAGATATCACTTAACTCCAGTGAAAATGGCCTCTATCAAAAAGTCCCAAAATAACAAATGCTGGCATGGATGTAAAGAGACTGAAACACTCTTACACTGCTGTTGGGACTAAAAATTAGTAAAAACCCTGTGGAAAGTAATTTGGAGATACCTCAGAGAGCTAAAAATAGAAATACCATTTAATCCAGCAATCCCACTATTAGTTATCTAAGCAGTTTTTGATAATCTTGGTCTTTCTCTCCTTAAAATATAAGCTTTATCCCCTAGGTTATCCTTCACTTCACCAACTATTTCTTATATAAAAAAGCAGACTCTCACCCCCTTCTCTTTAAATATTGGAATAAATTCTCTTTTATTCTCTAACTACACTCTGCTCTTGTGATTTTAAGCACTATAATACATTGATTATCTCAAAATTTTATCTCAGATATGAAGTCTATATTCATTATCTAGCTGTATTCATAACATCTCCAGTTGGATGTTTGATAAGCATTTCAGATGTAACTCATGCAAGACTAAACCCTTGGGCCACTGCACCTAAGCCTGAAGTGGCTCATGCTTGTCATCCTAGCACTTTGGGAGACTGAGCCTGGAGATTGCTTGAGACCAGGAGTTTAAGACCATCTCTACAAAATAGAAAAAAAAAAAAATAGCTGGTCATGGTGATGTGCATGGCTGTAGTTCCCAGCTACTAGGGAGGCTGAGGAAGGAGGATCACTTTAGCCCAAGAGTTTGAAGTTGCAATGAGCTACAATGACACCACTGCACTTTGTGAGGGGAGAGGAGGGGAGAGAGCAAGACACTGTCTTGGGGAAAAAAATAAATAAACCTTTGATTTTTCTGTCTCAAAGTTATTTCTTCTCTAATTTATATTAAATAAGTAAATTCATCACTGTACCTCCAATTACTTAGGCTCAAAACAGGACTTGATTTTAATTTTTATCTCTCCCAATTTACATGCAGTTCATGTATATTAACAAGTTTAATGGACCCAACTTTAAAATTTTATCCTAAAATTAATAGTCATTTATCACCATATCCTAGCAAAGCAACTGTATTTGCTCCTCTTAACAATTGCAATGACCTCTAAACTAATGTCCCTGATGTTATATTTTGCCATAATATTTAATTCTCCAACCAGAGTGATATTTTTAAAATGAAAAGCAGATCACTAGTCACTTGCACAGAACTTTCCAAAGTTTTCTCATGACAACCCAAGCTAAGTTCATTATGGTGATTATTAAGAGTTATCAAGGGATTCCTTACTTAATTTAAGAAGTTTTTTAATTTAATCAAGTGTACACAAATCAGCAGCATTCCTATATACCAATAACAGTCAAGCTGAGAATAAAATCAAAGACTCAATACTTTTCACAATAGCTACAAAGAAAATAAAATATCTAGGAAAATATTTAACGAAAGGCTAAAAGATCCCTACAAAGAGGACTATAAATTACTGAGGAAGGAAATTGCATATGATGTAAACAAATGGAGAAACATATCATGCTCATGGACTGGCAGAATCAATATTGTTAAAATGTCCATACTACCCAAAGTGATTTACAGATTCAATGCAATCCCCTTTAAAATACCAATGTCATTTTCAAAGATCTAGAAAAAATAATTCTACACTTCCTTTGGAACCAGAAACAGCCCGAATAGTCAAAGCAATCTTAACTAAAAAGAAAAATCCGGAGGCATCATTTTACCAGACTTTAAGCTATACTACAAGGCTATAGTAAACAAAATAGCATGATACTAGCACAAAAATAGAGACATAGACCAATGGAACAGAACAGAGAACCCAGATATAAAACCATCCACAGGTTGCAATCTGATCTTTGACAAAGCAGACAGCAATATACACTGGGGCAAAGAATCCCTATTCAATAAATGGTGCTGGGAAAACTGGATAGCCACATGTAGGAGAATGAAACTGGATCCACACCTCTCACCACTCAAAAATTAATTCATGATGGATAACGAGACTTACACCTAAGGCATGAAAGCATAAGAATTCTTAAAAAAAAAATAGTCAGAAAAGCTCTTATAGATTTAAGCCTACACAATGAATTTATCAAGATCCCAAGGGCAATCACAGCAACATCAAAAATAGATAAATGAGATTTGATTAGATTAAGGAGTAACAATATTTAGGTTACTATATTAATAAATTTAAATGGGAATTTGAATGGTAAAATGTAGAAATAATATGACTTTTTAGAAACAGAAAGTTAATTGAACCTGAAAGTTCATGATATTGAGTAGGGTCTATGAAAGACCATGACTAAGAAGAGAGAATACTAGGTTAACAAAATAAAAAGCAATATGGGAGTGAAATGACCAGTATATAACAGAGGCAGATAGCAGAGAAACACAAAGAGAAAGAGGTATCCAGAGAGTAATTGTATCTAGGTTAACAATAAAGTGACTGCTTCTGAGGTTGTTAGCATTGCTAGTCATCTCAGTTCTTCAGAAGGCTTTTGATATATAACATCTTTTATTTTTTTCCTGAGGATTATGTCTTCTTGCTATATGTCTATTTATAGCAAATGTTCATTACTTGAGATAGTTTCAATTAGTTATCTTTCATTTACTATTATGTCAGATAAAAAATATTCCCAAAGAAATTGAATGAAATTGTTTTTGAAGAAAGTAAAACACTAAATTAAAACTCATGAAGGGCATTATTTTCATAAAGAATGGGATTAATAAAATAATAAACATGACTGAAGTATGTTTCTTGTCAAATTACAAAGCAACAATATTTATAGGCTCTTACAGGCATACACATAAAATATTTTTGCTATTTGCTTTATAATTTTATTTTGTTAATTATTTTAATTGCAAAAGTTTAATGCAAGCTGTTGACAACCAGACAAGGAAAATGATGGTTTCAATGTTATTTTCAAACAAAAGGTCATTTATAAGATAATAATAAAAGCAGCATAAGAAAATATATTTACTGTGTAAAAGCTGAGCAATTGATTGTATTGAGATGCAGAAAATATAGAGGACTCTGTATGGATTTGTGCACATCTGCATTATAAAAGCTTGAGCTTTTATGAATACAAATCCCTTTTGATAAAAACTTCATCTTTTAAGCTGTGATTTGTTTCTTTAGTTATTGAGTTAATTTTATTTTCTTGATTATTGCTACCTGAACTTCTCTTCCAGGTCTTCTTTACAATAGTCACAACCCACAGTTGTTTACCTTTGTTTTTTCCCTTGCTCCAGTTACACTTGATTTTTAATACTTCTCAAAACTCATACTTTTTGCCTTCCTTACATTATGCGTTTTCCCATCCAGTAATAACCATCTTTTTTCTATTGTTTAAATTCTAATATTTTGATTTTGAATAAGGTAGAACACATAGACAAGTAATACA
The DNA here is from genome assembly GCA_008750895.1 of Mirza zaza. Taxonomy (NCBI): domain Eukaryota; kingdom Metazoa; phylum Chordata; class Mammalia; order Primates; family Cheirogaleidae; genus Mirza; species Mirza zaza. The sequence goes on along the minus strand of VSMD01122931.1, from coordinate 121,871 downwards.
CTCTCATAATAAAATATATATAAATAAAAATAAAATTATGATTATAGTAGAAATGAATAGCAATGGAATTAATAATAAACATATAGTAACAAATGATAGCAGCCATAAGAATAAAATTATAATTATTTCTCTCCTTTGAACTGACAAAGAAATACATGTTATTCCCTTTCCTTTTCCCAATTCCACCAGGTATCCATACTGAAACATGTAAGTTGTGCCTAAAATCACTTTAGGTCCACACACAAAGGTAACTCCCTGTTAATCTGATTAACAAATCATACTACTGGATTAATGAAGCTTTGAGAAAATTTAATAAGCGAATTTATGATTTAATTAATTCTTTTGCTGAACATATGATGCCTCATAAGTTTCAAAAAGCAAAACTTTTGATATGAAAAAGCTATGTACTCCTGGATAATTCATAATGTAATATAAAGGTATGTAAGAATTACTCTCCATGTATTTTCAATAAACTTGTCTTTGAAGAAAGAAGCTAGGAAGATAATCATAAAATATATTGTTTTGATGGTGATTAAAAAGGTAACAATGAAAATGGTCAAAGTCCATTTATGAACAAAGTATAAAGGGAAAACAGTAATATGTTCTCTTAGACATATGAACAATGTTTTTGCCATTTGTTTTTAGAGAAATTTAAAGAAAAATTGTATATATGTATTTATATAGTTATTTATATATTATATATATAGATTATTTATATATACTCACACATATTTTTTAAAAGAAGGGATATTTGTCGTTTGTTCCTTCCATCTCTGCATTTCCAACTAAACTAACTTATTTTCTTTATTGCCTAGACATTAGGTCAGCCACTTTTTGGAGCAATGGTGTTTTTATTCCTGCTGATGCCCTTTTTACCAACCTTCATGCTTAGCTGTCTGGAATCTTTATCTTTCACCTAAGTTCTCTCTACAAAGCTCCTTGCTGCTTCTCTGTAATTGAGCTCAATCACATAAAGAATCCTTATTCTCCTGATTTTGCACCACGTAATGCTTCTAGGCTGCTTCCCAATTTTTCATGAGCTTAGGAATATGGAGAAATCCATTTCTTTATAATAACAGTCAGTATAAAACAGGTTTCTAGTTTTTTATTTTTTTATTTTTATTTTTATTTTTTTGCACTAGAGATTAGTTTTCTACATTCCAGGTGGTTTTTCCTGAGTATATTTACTTCCTCATGTTTGCATAATTCCATTTTTCTTACTGTAATTTTATTTAGCTTCAAATAGAAAGATGAAAATAAATAAAAGCAAGAAACAGGCATCTTTTCAGATAGCCAAAACTGCAGTTTGTTTGCTATTCAAGGTAGAATTGATCATTTTGATTTGTAGGAAGTCCTAATAAATATGTAAAAAGAACAGTTTAGAATCTAGTGTCAATTTAAATAGTTAAAATGCAGTCAGCACAAATCACTGGAGCAATTTTACTCCACACACAAAGATAATTTAAATGAACCACATTAACTCGCTATCCCTAAGCATCTAACTCCTATGTATCTAAGAACAAAAAATTTAACAGTGAGTTTTATTTATATAGAGTATTGAATCCTCAAGTTATTATTAGATGTTAAAATGCTAAAACTAGTATTTCTATAATAATCTTCAAATAGTGTTAAGAACAAATATTCTATTTACTGACTAGTTCAGAGGAAGTAAAATCATTAAAAATTAGGAAATGCCTTTTTTTGGCCTAGGATAGGAAATACAATTTATGATTAAAATTAAAATTCTCCTTAAAAAGACTAAATGCAATCTTCTAACTTCATAAGTTACATTTCACTTTTCTTCCCAAAGTCTTTAGGTGATCTTAAAGGCAGGTTTTTTTTTTTAGAGTCAATCATTAGTTCCTCTGTCCTAATGAACTAAAGAAAAAAGTACCTACTCACTTGTGTTTGTTCTTTTTTGCTTCAACAGACTACTATCCAGAGTCTCTTCATTTTCCAAACATAATTCAATTTATATCGTGCGATTTATTCAAAATAAATCATTCATAAGAACTACTTTATTTCTTTTTCAGGTAATAAGCTAGAAATTTTTTACAGAAGGCAAAAGCAAAGTTTTTTTCTGGTTCCTTAAATTCAAATGGTAGACTCCGTAGGTGCCTCTATAGCAGAATCATTGGTTTAGAAAAGAAATTTTCTTTGGTGTGGTGCTAAGCACTGAAATAAAGTCTTCTTCCAGGGTTGCCATGGTAACACATATGCGTCACCTGTCCTGCTCATATTTAAGATTTGTTCCCTGATATCTTCCATATGGGTATTTGTGTTTTAACTTTACATAACCTGTGCAATATCTTGGAAAGATTTATCAAGTTTAAATTACAACTAAATTTAATAGTTAATTGATTTACAAATATATATGCATAACTAGGAATCTACTGAACTTATAGAAAGGGGTGGAAAAAAAAAAAACCCCGGCAATTGGTAGCACTGTGTAGTTTAGCATTAGGCAAAATTTTAAAACTATGTATGGTTCATCAGTTTAATTAAGTTCTTTTATAGAAAACTTGTTCACATAAAGTTAGTAGAAACAGTGGGGTCTGCTGGAAGAGCTTGCTTAGAAGTGAATGAGGCCAATCTCATTGCTACTACTACAGCTGTCCCTACTTCATTCACCACTACTAACACAAATATATAGTTTATGAATGCTTAGTGTGTGTGATGTGCTGTGCTAAGCACTTAAAATACCTGTTCTTGTTTTATCATTAAAACTACCCTGTGCAATGATCACTGCCATTATTAACAATGAGAAAAAAATAAGGATTAAATGGCCAAGCTCTTGCCCAATGTAACATGGGGATCTGAACTCCAAAAGAGATCTAATTCTAAAAAGTACATTTTGTGGTACACTCCTTCTCAGAAAGATTCTCATGGAATCTCATTGGAAAAGACAATGTAATAATTGAGTTAGGCACTGGAAAATGCAGACCTCTCAGAATTCTATTATAAAAAGGGCACATAAGAAAATGGGCTGTCCAATTTAGGAAGCTGTACCCTGAGTATTTCATTAGTTCTTCTTTCTCATTAACTAATTGTGAGCATTGTGATGCAGAAATACAGAGTATGAGTAAAATTGCATACTGATGACTTTTCTGTGCTGTATAACATTATTTTAGTGTTTTTATTTTCAAAAAAGTGTATACTTACGTCCAGCATACAAAAAGTACATGTGTCATAAAAAAAATTTTGTACCTGAACCTAATTTCACCACAGCCTGACCCTTCCAGTCACAAGAGATTTTTTTGCCCTGCTTCATTTCTCTCTGAAAGATTTATCACCTTCGAACATACATATTTCCTGGAGCAGATACTGTAGTGTTCCGTCCAATCCCTCTTCAGGGCAAATACAACCCTGGCTACTAGGAAATTTGACTGCTGATGGATTATAGCTTCAAATGTCAGTTGGAATTGCTCTGGCCAAAGGGATCTACCCTAGCCCAAAGTTGCATTTCCACTCAGCAACCAACCAGGGTCCAATGATAATAGGAATTCAAAGCAGCAGTTTTGCCTCAATTTGGAACAAGTCATCCTAACCTCCTGTATGATTGTCTGAGGCCTTATTGGAAACCATATTCTAGTCAGCAATTTGATTTCCTTCCTTTCCTCATAGGTTATCTGTCTATTGAGAGTTTCTCAATAAACTTCTGTATGCAATCCTTTATCTCAGAGTGGGAGTTTCTTAAATTACTATAGCTACAGAGCAGAAAAAAAAAGATCTTAATTTTCTTCTGAAAATGTAGAGTATTACCTGTTACTCCTAACTCATGCTTGTTATTTTTAGTCTCAGAGGAGGATATCCGTCTCTAATTTTCCCTCTTCTCACTTGCTTTGCTATCTGTGATACATATCTATCGAGAATGAGTTCAAATTATGTTTCCTCAAATTCATTTAATCTCTCTGACTTTTGGCTCTTACATCTAGAATCGCTTTTAGTTTTTAATTTCTGGATATTTTTTCTTGTCATTTTAATTTGAGCACTAACTTCCTAAGAAGAATAAAACTTTGCATTCCCTTCAAATTAATATTGAAATATACATGCCAGGAAATCTAATATTTCAGATAGAATCACACACAATAAAGAAATAGGAATGTCCATCAATAGATGAATGGATAAGAAAAATATGGTATCTATACACAATGGAGACTATTCAGCCACACAAAGAAGGAAATTCTGCCTTTGATGACAACATAGATAAACCCAGAGGACATTATGTTAAGTGAAGTCAGCCATAGAAAGACTTCATGTGGAATCTAAGAAAGTTGATCTCATAGAAGTAAAGAGCAGTATTGTGGTTACCGGGGTTTGGGGTTGTTGGGCAGAGTGAGGGTGTGGTGGGTGATGAGGAGGTTTTGGTCAAAGGGTGCAAAATTTCAGGTAGACAGGAGGACACAGGTCATGTATTAATTATTTTTATATAATACCGAGAATAAGGTAGATGTTCAAAATATATGTTTTAATGATCGAATTTAGACTTTTGGGACACTGAAAATCTGTGAAGTATTGAGAAATAGCTAAATAAAATGCCAAACAGGGAGTTTGTATTATGAAATATATTTTTTAGGTATATAATATTTATATTTGGACCCATCCCTATTCTGATTGTATCTCCTTCAACATATTAATATTATATAATAGAAACAGTAATTTTTAGTCCATTTTTAATTAATAACAAATATTAGTCAACCTAACAATATGAAAAACAGTAATGCCGAAAACAAAGCTGGCACCATAATAGCAACCAAACTTTGTGAATTACGGTTCTTGTCTTCAGAGGTAAACATTAAATTGAATATGAAGGATATTTAAGTTAAAAATGAATTCAAAATACAAGGTTACATATGTTAATACAGAAAATATGTATGTGCATGAGTGTTTGAAGTTGTAAATCTTGAGAGATTTTCAAACAAAATGATGTATCTTAAGGTTGGCCTGAAAAATGTATTAGGTCTTCAAGAAGTTCAAAAGTGTGAACACCATTTTAGACAGAGAAAATATATCAGTAGCATTGCAAAAGTGGCTAATTTATATATTTAGCAAATAATTATTTGGTGACTTATATATTTGTAAGATGTTTGGCAAAATTGCTAACATATTTTACATATGACATAAAATTTAATCCTCTCAATGACTCTATACAATATTTCCATATCCTTAATATATAAACAAAATAAAATATTTCTGGAGAATTTTATTAACTACAAATTTGTAGCTAGAGAGCAACAAAGCTCAACAAAACTCTCAAAATCTTGGGCTTAATTCTTTTGATTAAAAATTAATTTTTTTCACTAAGTTCATGGTGTATGGTATTTTAGTCACACAACTTATTCTAATTACAAGTAGAACAATTGAGTGCCAGTTAAATGTCAAGTACTTGACAACAAACTCAGTCAATTCAATAGTTATCCAAGATTCATTCTAGGTCAAATATAGTTTGTGTCCCTATTTTCTCTTAAATCTTCTACCAGTTTTTTGTTCATGGAATCCTAAATTTAATGAAGATAAACTTTATGATTCTATACAAGTCAAATACAATTTTATCACACTTGCAACTCGAGGTCAGTTAGTGCAATGCAATAGGATGAAATAAATGGCCAAGGTCATTGGTACTATCCCTTTTAGGCTAATGAAATGGAAGTAAATGGCCATTGGATCTGCCTGGCATTTTAAATGCAGTCAGAATTCCCTCTTTCTAAATTGGCAACCTATATCTATTAACTCATGGTGATAGTAGAATAATGAATATCATGAATTATAGAAAACCCATTTGTTTTATAACTTTAACTTTTTATAACTTTATTGTAGATAATTTTAAGGAAGCCTAAAATTGATCAAAACAAATTAAAGTATTATTTGTACTGAAATGTTTTAATGTTTTAATATCAACACTTGAAAAGTCAGCAATATATATGCTTCACAGATGTTAAGCACTTATTATTGAAAGCCTTTAAACAAAGGAATATTTTTTTGTCAAATTAGTGACCGAATAGCCACTTTTTCTGACAGAAAATTTGGTTATTTTTTTTTCATGTTGTAGCATGTAACAGTACATGCTTTTTTTTTTTTTTGGCATATTATGGGGGTACAGATTTTAAGGTTTCAATAAATGCCTTTACTCCCTCACCACACAAGTCTGAGTTTCCAGCATGACCATCCCCCAGATGGTGCACATCTCACTCATTATGTATGTATATACCCGCTCCTTCCCCCCTCCCACCTGCCCAATACCCTATTACTGTAGTACCTATGTGTCCACTTAGGTGCTGCTCAGTTAATACCAGTTTTCTGGTGAGTATATGTGGTGCTTGTTTTTCCATTCTTGGGATACTTCACTTAGTAGTATGGGTTCCAGCTCTAACCAGGAAAATATAAGATGTGCTATATCACCATTGTTTCTTAGAGCTGAATAGTACTCCATGGTATATATATATACCACATTTTATTAATCCATTCTTGGATGGATGGGCACTTGGGCTGTTTCCACGCCTTTGCAATTATGAATTGTACTGCTATAAACATTCGCGTGCAGGTGTCTTTTTTGTAGAGTGTCATTGGATCTTTTGAGTAGATGCCCAGCAATGGGATTTCTGGATCAAATGGTATATTCACTTGTATCGCTTTAAGGTATCTCCATATTGCTTTCCACAGAGGTTGAACTAGTTTGCAGTCCCACCAGCAGTGTAGGAGCGTTCCCCTCTCTCCACATCCACGCCAGCATCTATTGTTTGGAGACTTTTTGATAAAGGCCATTCTCACTGGAGTTAAGTGATATCTCATTGTGGTTTTGATTTGCATTTCCCTGATGACTAGAGATGTTGAGCATTTTTTCATATGTTTGTTGGCCATTCTTCTGTCTTCTTTAGAAAAGTTTCTGTTCAAGTCCTTTGCCCACTTTTTAATAGGGTTGATTTTTTCTTGCTGATTTTCATGAGTTTTAAAAAAATGAAGCATGACTATTTTCCGGTTATGGAACTTCACTTTAGGGGACAAATTGTTTGCAACTTCTACTGTGCTGAAACTTTAATATCCAATACTAGCAGGAGTAGTTAGAACTTCTGCCTCTAAAAATAAAAATTGATATTTTACTAGGATATTGTTTTATTTATTTATTTTAAAATACCCATTTCACAAATAAAGATTACATACACTCAGGTTGTAAAATGTGATGATTTGTTATGTGTATACATGTATCATGATTACAACAATTAAATTAATTAACCCATACTTCACCATTCATGCTGTACATACATTAGATTTCCCGAATTTGTTCATCTTAGAAACGAAAGCTTATGTCCTTTGACAATAGTTCCCCACTACCCTTTCCATCAGCCCTGTTAGTGACCATTCTACTCTTTGCTTCAATGAGCTCTACTTTTTAAAATTTTGCACACAAGTGAAATCAAGTGGTATTTGTCTTTCTGTGTCTGGCATCTTTTCATATGCTTATTGGCCATTCATTCTCATATCTTCTTTGGAGAAATATTTATTCAAGCACTGTGCCCATTGTTTACAATAGACTTTAGATTTAGAGGAGTTTTAGCTTAAACTTAAAATTTAGCAGAGAGTGCAGAGAGTTTCTATATATCTCCTGCCCCCATATAAATATGACTTCTCTCATTGTGAAATCTTGCATCATGGTGGTAAGTTTGTTTCAATCTACATATTATAACAACATATCATTATCCCCCAAACTCAATAGTTTACATAAATGTTTTCTTTTAATTTACATTCTATGGGCTTTGTAATTACAGTTACATATATGCACCATTATAGTAGCAAACAGAGTAGTTTTACTGCCCTAAGAATCCTCTGTGCTCTGCCTATTCAGTTAGCTCTCCTGCTTCCCTAACCCTTGGCAACCACTAATCTTTCCACTCTCTTTGTAGTTTTGGCTTTTCCAGGATATTATATAACTTGAATCATACAGTATGTAGCCTTTTCAGATTCATTTCTTTTACTTAGTAATATGCATGTGAAGCTCCTCCATTTCTTTCCTTGGCTTGACAGTTCATCATATTTCATTGTCCGCATGTACTACTGTTTATCCTTTCACCTATGGAATGACATCCTGATTTATTATAAGTTTTGGCAATCATTAAAAAAGTTGCTGTAGTTATCTGTGTGTAAGTTGCTGTGTGCATAGGTTTTAATCTGTTTGGGTAAATACCAGGAAGCATAATGCCTGCATTGTATTGTATGAGAATGTTTAATTTTATAATAAGCTGCCAAACTGTCTTTCAAAATGGCTATACCATTTTACATTACCATCAGAAGTGAATGGGAATTCCTGTTGCTGTTCCATATTCTGCCAGGCATTTTGTGTCAGTGTTTTAGATTTTGGCTATTTTAATAAATATGTAGTGGTATCTCATTATTTTCTATTTTACATTTCCCTAATGATTTATGATATTGACCATACTTTATACATTTACTTGTCATCTGTATATTTTCTTTGGTGAGGTGTGTTTTTATTTTTACTAGGTTGTTCATTTTCTTATTGTTGAATTTTAAGAATTCTTTGTATATTTTGGATAATGATCTTTTACCAGATGTGTCTTTTGGAAATGTTTTCTCTCTGTCTTATCTTGTCTTGTTATCTTTACATTGCCTTTCATAGATCAGAAGTTTTTAATTTTAATAAAGTCCAGCTTGTCAATTATTTCTTTCAAGATTTTCTTTCTTGCTCTTTGTGTTTTATGTAAAATGCTAACACCATACCCAAGGTCATGTACATTATCTCTTATTTTACCTTTTAGGAGTTTTGTACTTTTGTCTTTTACATTTAGGTTTATGATCCTATTTGAGTTAATTTTTGTGAAAGATGTAAGGTCTGTTTCTAGATTCATTTTTTTTTTTGGTATGAGGGTACCCAGTTTTTCCAGTACCTCTTGTTGAAAAGACTATTTTTTCCTCCATTGTGTTAGATTTGTTTTTTTTCCTCAAAAGACCTGTTGATTATATTTATTTGGGTCTATTTCTGGGCTTCCATTCTCTTTAATTAATCTATTTTTCTATTATTTCATCATTACCACATTTTCTTACTTGTATACTTATTGAGCTTCATAGTAAGTCTTAAAATCAGATCATGTCAGTTCAACTTTGTTCTTCAGTGCTGAATTGTTTGTTGTCTTAAAGACAAGGCTTTCATTGTTTTAGCAATAACTATTATGTTAAAGGTGGGTGTTTTCATAGATGCCATTTATATGTTTGACAAAGTCTATTCCTATTTATTGAGTATTTTTATCATGAAAGGATATTAAATATTCTTAAAAGTATTTTTATGGGTCTACTGGGAGGATCATGTGGTTTTTATCTCATTCTCCAATAATGGTTTGTTACAACAAATGTTTGTTATATTACATTGATTGGTAATTATATGTTGAATCAACCTTTTATTCCTTAGATAAATTCCGCTTGGTAGAGGACTATAATATTTTTTATAACTTGCTGTATGTGGTTTTCTAATAATTTATTGAGTATTTTGATATCTACATTTATAAGAAACATTAGTCTGTAGTTTTTTTGTGATGTATTTTTCTAGTTTGAATAATGTTCCCAGCAAAAAAAAAAAAAAAAGAAAAAAAATGGAAAGGGTTCTTGTTTTGTCTTATTTTGGGTAGTATTTTTGAATAATTGCTATTAATTATTACAATTAAATATTATTTATATTAACTGGTCTTCAAATATTTGGTAGAATTCACCATTGAAGTCAACTGAGCCTGGGCTTTATTTTGTGAATAGCTTTTGACAATTAGTTGAACCTCTTTAGCTGTTACAGGTCTATTTTTTAATGGTTCTCAATTTTTTATCAATAAATAATAGATCTAAACATTTTCAGGGCACATATGATATTTTTATACATTCATATAATGTGTCATAATCACATCAGGGTAAAAATATTTATCTTTTCTTTATGCTAGGAACATTTTAATTATTGACTACTGGCTATTTTGAAATATATAATAGATTATTTTTAATGTAGTCAACATACTGTTTTATAGAATACTAAGTCATTTCTTCTATTGAACTGCACTTTTGTACCCATTAATCAACCTTTCTTTATCCACCTCCCAACCCTTCCCATCATCAAGTAAATACGTATCTACTCCCTATCTTCATTATATTCACTTTCTTAGCTCCCACATATGAATGAGAACATGTGATATTTGCCTTTCTGTATTTTGTTATATATCCAGCAGTGGGATTGCTGGATTATATGTTAGTTCTATTTTTAGTTTTTCAAGGAAACTGCATACTGTTTTTCATAGTAGCTCTACTAATTTACATTCCTAGCAACACTGTACAAGTTTTGTTTTCATTCTCCTCCAAATATTTTTCAATATGATTGTTATTCTTTTTTTGATTATTTGCATGTTGAAGAATGTATTGTGTAATTCCTACATATATAAAATTTTTCATATTTCCATCTTCATTGATATCTATTTTTATTCCATTGTGTTTGGAGAAACAACTTTTTATAATTTCAATCGTCAATATTGACAGTTGATTTGTGGCTTAAAATATATTTTATCCAGGGAAAAATGTTTTTCAAAATTTTATTTTCTAATTGATATTTTCTCTTGTTTTTCTCTCTATTATTTAAACTGGGTCATTGAAGTCCACGACTCTTGTTGGTTGGCATATTGTTATTTATTCCATCGATTGTGCCAAATTTTTCTCCAAGTATCTTGGTGCTCTGAAAACATTTACATATATCTTTTAAATGTTATGTTTTTTCTAGTAGATTGATTCTTTAATCATTATAAATTGGGTTTTTTTGTCTCTAGCAGTAAGTTTCATCTAAAGATCTATTTTATGTAATATTAGAATAAACATCCCATTTATCTTTTGATTATTGTGTGCATACTGTATATTTTCCACCTTTTTACACACAACTTAGTTAAGTTTGCATCTAAAGTCTTTCTCTTTTAGGGAGAATATGGTGGTATCATTCTTTAAATATTAATACTACTTACCTATGCCTTTTGATTTGAATGTTTGTTTACATATACTATATTTCCTCATAAAGTAGGATTTACCTTTTTGTCTACCATTTTTCTATGTGTTTTCTATATGTCTTATGGCTCTTTAGTCTTCTATTATTCTACTGACATTGTATTTTGTGTTAAATAGCTATTTTGTAGTGCACAATTTTGAAATCTTTGTCATTTCTCTTACAACATTTATTTATATTTTTTGATTGCCCTGTGAACCGTAATTACCACGTTAATGTATAACAATTTAGTATGGAAGTAAACCCACTTAATTTTAGGAACAACAGCAAAAACACTTTATTTGTTTATGTTGATTTCCTTTCCTTTCTCATGAGTTATTGTTGTAATAAAAATGATATCTTTATACATTATAAACCTCTTAACATGGATTTATAATTACCAATTTATGCAATTATCAGTGAATAAAAGTGCAAAAATCAGTGAATAAAAGTGCTATAAACAAAAATATCATTAGTCTTTCTGTCTTACAATTATCCATGTACTTACATAACTGGTGTACTTTATTTTTCATGTGGAATAAACTGAATTTCGAGTTTTCTTTTATTTCAGCCTGAAGGTCACCTTTTGTATTTTTTGTGGGATAGGTGGCTCTGCAAACTACACTTTTTTTGTTCACATGGAAATTTCTTAATTTTTCTTCATTTTTTAAATAATAGTTTTGCAGAGATATAGAATTCTCAGTTGACAATCTGTTTTTTTCCTATCATTTTAAATATAGCAATTCATCACATTCTGGACTCCATGGTTTCTAACGAAAAATCAGTTGTTAATATTGTTGTATATTTCTTGTTCATGATGAGTCATTCGTCTCTTGCTGTTTTCAGATTCTTTCTTTAATGTCTTTTGACAATTTTATTTTAGTGTATCTAAATTAGAATTTGTCTGAATGTATCTTATTTAGAGTCCTTTGAGCTTTGGCATGTGTAGATTAAAATTTTTATCCAATTAGAGAAGTTTTTAGGTATTATTTATTTTTTATTTTTTATTTATAATTGACACATAATAATTGTACATAATAGTGGGATACAATTACATGGTATAATAACCAAATTCAGATATTTACTATATCCACCACTTTGAACATTTATCATTTCTTTGTGGCAACACCATTCAAAATCTTCTTTTAGCTATATAGCACACTACCTTGTTATTTGCTATAGTCAGCACACTGTATAACAGAATACCAAAACTTATTTTTCCTAACTATAACTTTGTAAGTATTACTTATTTTAATATTTTTCTGTTCTTTTTTCTTTCCCTTTTCTACCCCTGGGAATTCAATTATGTATATGCTGGTATGATTAATGAAGTCTATAGATCTCTATGTTTATTTTTCTACCATCTTTTACCATTTCTGTTTTTCAGACCGGATAATTTCAATTGTTCTGTCTTTTGCCTGTTCAAACGTTTTATTGAGTCTCTTGAGTGGATTTGTAGTTTTCATTTTTGTATTGTTTGATTTCTGGAATTCTGTTTGGCTATTTTTAATAATTATCATTTCTTTATAAATATGCTTTGTTTCATGAGACACCATTCTCGTATATTCTTTAGTTTATTGTAATCACATATAAAATGGCAGATTTAAAGTCTTTGTCTAATAGTTTCAACATGTAGGATTCCTCATGGACAGTTTATATTAAGTATTTTTTTCCTATATTTTAAACATACTTTCCTGTGCTGTTTTGTTTTGTGTGTGTGCATGTGAGTGTCATAAATTTTTGTGAGAACATTTATTGACCACTGACCAATTTAAATAATAAATTGTAGTGTTTTTGAAAATCAGAACTCCTCCCTTCCCAAGGTTGTTCTTGTTGCTGTTTGTTGTTATTCTTTTGCTTTTCATTTATGCATTACTGACTTTCCTGACCTATTTCAGCAGAGCTTGTATTACTTGCATATGTGGCCACATAAATCTCTGATCAGTTAGCTTATTATTCAACTAATAATTTTCACAGAGATTTCCTTAAAATCATTAAATCAATAAGTCTGCAAGCTTTGGTAAGAGGTTATATGTACATTTTGGGGTTTATTTGCAATGCTCCAGCAGGCAAATTGTATCTTTTCCTGAGTGAACCTGCTAATTAACAGAACCCCAAGATCAGGAATAAGTGAAAGATTAGAGACTTTTTCGCTTTTTCCTAAGCATAAATTCAGCCAAGGAAATATTTTAAATTTTCATAAAGTCAACTATAGTCATTTTTTCCCCCAGATAATCCTCTCTTATTTTATTGTCCTTATTCAACTTATTGTTTTCCCTAGCCATTATTAGAACATCGAGTGGCTACAATGTTAAACAATTGCTACTTTATGTTTTCATAATTGCCAGTGGAAACAATTGTTCCCTCATACTGAGCAAGCTCTGAGACAGGTCAAATAAAAATAAGCCCTGTAAATGGAGGTTTACAGGAAACTGTTAGGTCACATAATGACAGTACTCTGGAAATTGCACTTGTATAGAGAACTAAACCCAGAACGTCCCCTCCAGTAATTGCTAGGTTTCTGATTTTCATGACTATCATGTTTGTGAGGCTATTGGTTTTCAAAGCTACCACGAAGCTGGGGCAGAAGCATGATAATCAGGGTATTTTAAATGCCACCAAACTCATTATTCTTATCAAGATATAGAAGTTATCTAAAAACACACACACACACACAAATAAACAAATAAACCCTCTTCCTGGACTATTACAAGTCTTTGGTTATTTTTGAGGATTCTGAAAAATGTTGATTTTGACTTTTTTTGTCATTGTTCTCACTTTCTCTAGAAGAACACATATTCAAATACCCCTACAATGCCATTCTGCTGGTTTGCTAGTGTCCTGCAGCAGAAATGATTTAATTTAAAAGGTAATTAAAATTAAATAGATAATTGATCTGGTAAACATTCATTGAGTACTATGTCTGAAATTGAATGAATGAAACCCACACTGGACCCACAGATAAGTACATGAGATATATTGTAAATAAATAACTAGTATGCTATTCGATTGAAATAGGTATCAAAATACTATGAAAGCACAGAGAAGCAAAAACCATCTCTGCCTAGGTTTAGGAAAAAATTTTCAAAAATAAGAAAACAAATGAACTTAGACTTGAAGGATAAATAGTAGTTTACCAGTTAAGAGAAAGATAAAGAATATTCTCATCAGGAGAATTGGTAAATAATGAAAAACATGGCCAAGAATGTCCTCTGCTGGTTTCACAAAACACAAGATCTTATACATTTTTAGTAAATAAAAAAATGCTCATGATTATATTTTCCCAAAAATCAATGTAAAATGTAACAGTAAGCATATTTATATATTTTTCTTAATATCATATGGTAATATGTTTTAGACTCATGTATGGTATCTTTACTGTATATTTATTATATTTTGCAAAGTTTATTTTAATTAAACATTAATATTTTATATAGTCATATCTACTGGATTTATGAAAAAATGGGAACAAAACATGCATTCATATTTTTAAATATGTGTGATTCAAACATCAAAAAATCAGAGTAAATTGAATTTAACAAGGAAAGGCTTACCTTCAAATTCTGGGTACACAAACACACACGCACACACAAATCCAACCACATACAGGGGATGAACTGATCAAAAAGAAATAATGACTCTTAGAGTAGCCTATTTTAAAATTCCATAAATACTGCAGAATGTATTTAGTGCTTTTCTTCTCTCTACTGCTATATACCTGAACAAAATGAGATAATCCTTCTCTATTACCACAAAAACAAAAGCAAGAATAAACTGATGTTTCTGATATGAGAATTAGACTCAGCAATATTGTTTTTACCACAAAGATGTGAAATTCTCAATACAAACAAGAATATTGTCATCAATAAAAACTATTTGAAGGGTTTTATAACAATAACAACATGACAAAATATACTATGTTGTGCTTACATATATGTAGTATTCTAACATGCACATATTTAATAATTTCTTCTTTTATAACTCAAATACTGCATATAGTAATTTGGTTTCTAACAATATGATAGGCTAGGGTCACACAGAAAGCCTTCCTGGTAAGTGAATCACTAAAATTGTTGGATGTATTTTTTATTACTGTTGAGGAATAATTTATATATTATCAAATTCATCAAATTTAGGTAAATAATTAGATGATATTTGACAACTGTAAAAACATATATAATGACTGCCATAATCTATTTACCTCTCCATCCATAAAGAAAGTATACCAACTGCGATTATATGTATCTAATAACAGAGCATCAAGTATAAGAGACAAAACACTGACAGTATGGACAAAATAAATAGACAAATCCATATTAACTTTACAGAATTTTATACATCAATCCAACTAACTGAAAAAACAAGACGCAATATTTGTGAGTGTATAGATAATCTAAATGACATTATCAGCTACCTTAACTATTATTTATAGTTTGCTGTAACTAACAACTACAGAATACACATTGTATATACATAAATGTGTATGTGCATATATAAATACGTGTGTATATATGTATAAGTATCTTTCACTTTTTCTGCAATAATGATTAATTTCACTATAAAATCTATTTAAAAAATTTCTCATTGCACCTAAGTATTTCTCTAGGGTATATACTTAGGAGAAAATTGCCTGGTCATAGTTTATAAATAAATTAAAATTTACAGGACAAAGTGTTTTAATTAATTTAGTTCCATCAGGGGATACAACCAAATGCCTTATATTATAAATATGACATATGGAAAATTAATAAATTAAGCATCTAACTTTAAAACTAAACTATATAATCTTGAAGAAAGAAAATAATAAACATAAGAGCAGAAAATGAAGTAATAGAAAACAAATATAAAATATACAGATCAACAAAGTCAGAAGTTGATTCACTGAAAAAATTATAAAATAAATAAATGTTTGCAGTCATTTTAATAACCAAAATAAAGCATACTTGCAAACACCTGCAAAAATAAAAACCCAAAATTTATAACAGATAGAGATGAATTTACAATTTAATAGTAGACTATTACAAAAAATGTATTAATTGCGAGCTCTTTTTATGCAATGTACAGAAATTAGTACAAGATTTTGCCACCATTATGAAATTAATTTATTAGAACATTAGCCTTTGGAAAAATGCACCCATAAACTTTTTGATTTGGTGCATTCTTCAAGTAACTCTGTTTCACTTTGTTTTTTGTTTATAGTCACAATATTCATAATACATGTGTTTCTGTAATACAATACTTTCGTTCGATGACTTTTATTCAATTATCAATATAATGCTGATTGTTTGGGATGGTTAAAATACATTTTTCAGGAGAAAGATTAAAAGTATAATCCACATGTATCTAGAAGATGCTTAATGATATCTTAATTTAGTCAAATAAACATATATGCATACATACATAAATAGTCTCAGCCATAATCTACACACCAATAACTATACTTGGAAATAGCAAGAATAGGAATACTTTACTATTCCACTTTTAACTCTATTGTTTATCAAAAATCCCATCGATATTATAAAATGCTCTGTAAAATTACATAGTATATTTTGTTCTTTTTAACTCCTGTAAAACATATCACACTTTGCTCTGTGAGCTTTCCTCAACATTAAATCAAAGTCATTTCATGGTGGTGGCCAGCTGGGTAGCAGTTTTACAGCTATTTCATTTCCCTAGTTTGGTTTTCTGCCCTTGTCATCACCTCTATCACTTTGACTCAAAACTATGTTAAGAACTTTGTTCTTCTATTAATACTTTTTGTTTTCGATATCAACAGTGGAATAGATTAGTAAGTGTAAATGATTATTCTATCTCTGTCCGATTCTTCACAAGGTCTATATATTGTTTCCTTCAAATAAGAGCCTGAATTCCTATAAATACTGAGAGAGCAGGTGTCCTGAAGAAGTTGCCTGTTTTCAATTCAGGTAACTTAACAGTTGAGTTTGTCAGGCAGTCTCAGAAGCCCATGCTGACAGTTCCTATGTCATTTACTTTCATCTATTTCTCTCTGGTGTCTTTCTCATATTTATCTGAATCCATGAGTGTGCTAGTTGAAGGTAATAGATAAAACACTAGTTTAGCCTTTTTCTCTAGGCTGCATGGATAGCAATGGCCTAGGAATGGAAAAAAAAAATATATATATATGTAATTTCATGTATATATATCTCCACATGACCTGTTGAGGTCATTTAGAGATCTCTTTTGCCTTGTGAAATGAAATCATGTATTGTTTTTTCTTTAGTAAGCAGGGGACTTTTCTGTGTTTCTGTGTATGATTGATTTGTCCAACAATGTGCTAGATTCGGTTTTCTTGGTACTTGTTAGCTAAAGATCTAAAGTACATTGTAGGCAGAAGAGTCAATGAAAGTAAAACATATTCATCAATATTAAATGCAGTATCCAAATGAGAGTTGGTGCCTGGGGTCAACAAAAGAGGTAAAATTCATAGCTCTTGCTGCTAGTAATAGCTTCCGGTTTCTTAGATACCTGTGCCATCTTTTCTATAGACTTTTTCTGTGTTTAAAATAGCTTTTTTAAGTGGAGTAAATTGGTAGCTACTATTTCCTTTTTTATTCCTCAAGTCATTATGTATATGTGATTTTTCTCCATCTCAAAACACAAGTATCTCCATTGTTTCTCAGAAAAATACCTGTCAATCCTTGTTCTATTCCTGCCTTTAAGTCTCTATCCACTCCCTTTTTAGGGGAATAATAGCACACTTTTTAAATGCTTATATTCTTAGTGTTCATATCTGGATGGTGGCTTCTATGGTGCAAAGATTGTTACTTATGTGTTATAAAAAGTATGTAACAAGTTTCAAATTGCTAAGAAATAATGGATACTTTTTTGATGGTTCCAATATTATCTATCTGTGCCCAAACTTAGGGCAAAGACAATCAACTTTTTCACTTACTTTTTCTTTCTTAGAAACATATGTTTCTTGCCTACTCTTGTAATGTCCTACTCACATTGTTAGTTATCTCTTTTCATATTTTATAGTATTTTCTATGTTATTTTACCAATTATAGCTACTATTTAATAGACATAATAAAATTTGGTGGAACTTAATTAAATATGTGTGATAGGATACCGATAGGTATAACTGAAGCAATAATCTATTTTTTTTCCTTTCCAACTCAAAAGAAATACGGATTCCACTTAAGGAAAATACAAATTTATAGTTCTTTTTCAACAACTATTAACTTTCTGATACTGACATTTCTTCTTCTCATCTTGCTTAGTGTTAAGAAAAACAAGTGTAATAAGATATTTCACTCAACAGACAGTTGTATTTCCTTGACCATTAAGTTCAAACAAAACCAAACTTTTTCAGTTCTGGAAATTAACCAAGCTTCCTTCTGCTTCAGAAATTGTATACTATCCTTTGCCTTGGGAGGTCAGGCATAGACCCTGGCTTCACGTCATGGGGCGGTAACCTCATATCATCTCCTTGGAGAGTCCTTGCCTGCTTCCTTCCCGTATATATCTAAAGACTCTTTTGCTTTTTCTCTATTATGCAACACAGTTTAATTTTAATTATACCGTTTTATCTCTGTGTTTCCTGCTAAGAATATCAGCCTTTAAGAGCAGAGACATTGTCAATGTGGTTCAAGACTATCTTTATCACCTAGAATAGCACCTGCACAGAGGAGATACCCAATAAAAGCCTGTTTGAAGAATGAATGAGTGAGGCTCATCTTCCTCATATGTAAAATGAAGGTAGTTTATATCCTATAAGTAGTTAATGAATAGTGAATGTGAATGATATTTATGTAGTATATAATATTAGGTATATATACAATATATACACACATACATACACACTATATATCACAATGAGTTAACAATAAGTTAAGATTCACACACTACACAATCCCAGGTGATCTATCGATATGTTAAGATTCATGCTAGGTTAGTCTTCAGGATTTTTTCTGGTTTTATGAATATAGAAACTATCATAGTGTGAAATGTTTTAGGCCTAATTCTCAGAAATATTTATTTGTCCTGAATCAGACAGTCTTTTAAGAATATTTGTTGTAGAAAACATCTAATTTACATAAACTGGCAGTTTGGGTATATAATGAATGAATGTGTATTGGATTTCCATTTGGGAATTAGCTGAAAGAGTGAACAGGGTGCGTTGTTTATTCACGTGACCAACTGACTGACACTTTATGTATTTTATGCTCCATGATACCTTTGGTCAAATTCAAGATTTTTTTTTTTTTTATTTCAATAAATTTAGAGTGTTTCAATGTTTTTCTGTTACATGAATGATTTGTATAGTGGTGATGTCAGGGCTTTGAGTACACATTGATCCCTCACCCCTTCACACTCTCCCCACTTCTGAGTCTCCAGTGTGCATTGTACAACTTTGCGTGACTTGTATACTCATTGTATAGCTACCACTTACAAGTGAGTATATGAGGTATTTGGTTTTCCATTCCTGAGGTACTTCATTTAGGATAATGGCCTCCAGTTCCTTCGTTCTCTCTCTCTCTCTCTCTCTCTCTCTCTCTCTCTCTCTCTCTTTCTCTCTCTCTCTCTCTGTCTCTCTCTCTCTCTGTTTATATATATATATATATGTGTGTGTGTGTGTGTGTGTGTGTGTTTCTTTATGCACTAGAAGCAGTACAGTGTTTATAAGAACACATATTGCAGAAATATAATTTTTGCAAATTATGTCTTGTTTTCCCATTTCATTTTTTGCATCTGTAAAATGGGGAAATTAATAGTCATCACTTTAGTGCATACTGGTGAGGTTTCAATGAGTTAATATATAGATAAAACTTAGGAAAGCACCTGTTGTATAGTAAATATTATATGTATTGGCTACAATTATTTAGAAAGGAATCTCCAACTACATTTTCTGATTGCACTAAATGTGGTTTATAGATCACCTAAAAGATGGTATAATTTGGATCTATGCTATTTATTTATAATAAATGGGTCCCTGGCTTAGGCAATGGTTTTAAGCATATGGTATGCCAAATAATTATTTAAATTCGAAATTTTCTCACCTATTTTTAGAGGATATTGAGCTGAGGTGAGCCTGAGGCTTCTGTAGTTTAAACAAACATAACAGGTTATTCTGATGCATGTGAAATAGAGCAAACGTAAAGAATAATTTAGCTAGACATAATCATAAAATAATGTAGTCCTACAATATCATGATCTTCACAGAGTTCAAAATATACTTAGGGCATAGTATTACAGCTGTAATTCAAGTAGGGTTGTGATACCAGGTATACAAATACTTTTTAAAAATTCTATGAATTCACAGTGAAGAATGAGATCAACTTTGATGGAGGACATTGAAAAAGGCTTCTAATTGGAGGGGAAACTGAAAGAATAAATGGCATTTCAATTAGTGAATAAATTAATGGAGGAGAAGAAAGGATGAGACAATAGGCAAGATGGAAAAAAGAGCACTGTGTGAATATGATGGCATAAATATATGTACGTATGTGTATACACACAGAGCTATGCATATATACATATATGTAGGCCTATACATACAATGAATGTACACATTATATACATATGCATACCTGTATACCTGTATATACATACCTGTATATGCAACAAAGTAGAATAACAGAATCTGAGTTTAAAATGTTAGAACAGTTTAGAGGAGGTAGAGACTTCAAATTATGATACTAATTAGGAAACTATTGAAGTTTTATACAAGTAAAAAATACAAGGAATTAAAATTAAGATAATGTTTCTTGAAGTTGAAGTAAACTGAACAAAATGCTGTCAACAAAAAGTAGGTTATATAGGAAAGGAAGTAATTAAAGATAATCTATACAAATAGATTCTCTAAAGCACCAATTCATGTTGTTAGAGATAAGAATCTAGTTTACTCTTTAGGGTGTAATGACTGGGAAGGAGTACAAGAGATTTTGGGGGCTGCTAATCTTCTGTTTCTTTATCTGAGTTCTAGTTACATGAGTCTGTTAAGATTCAGTGTTCTGGTTACTTGGAAGTGATCCTGGCCTTGGATTCTTTCTAGTATATCAAAGAATTTACAGATAGGAGATATCTAGTCTTTCATTTATTTGGCAAATAAACACTTGACACCTACCAAGTGCCAGGGGCTTTTCTGGTCACGTGAAATACAATGATAGAAAAACATAATATTTTGTCAAGCTGTACACTTGTAATATACTTTTTTCTACACACATATTACATTTTTCAAATTAAGACATAAGGACTTTAAACTAAAACATGACATTTTAAAACAATGGAATGTATGGTTTATTTATCAAAATGAATATTGACCTTTACAAAGGAGACACTCCAAGAGGAAATAAAATTATTACAAAATTCTGCTACTTGTCAAAACATCTTTTAGCTTCTTTTTTAACCTACATCAAAATTTATAACAAATTTAAAAAATATTTTATTGGTGTATAATTTAACAAAATGCACAGGTATAATTGTTTGATGACTTTTATACAACCTCCAACAAAACCAAAACATGCTATATTTCTATTATCCTTGAATTTTCCCCATGTCAGTTTGCAGTCAAACCATAACACTGTTATTTCTATTATCATAGTTTAGTTTTGGCATTACTTAGAACTTCATAACATGGTATCAACCATCAATTCTTTTTATATATTGATTCATTATATATGCATATATTTATATGTAGTCCATATATGTATACCTACATGCTATAGATACATATCCATATGCACACATGCGTGTATACATACATATTTCTACTATTGCCTATATCAGTCCTTTTTTGGGGAGGAGCAGAATGTTGCTCTGTCTCCCCAGGTAGAGTGCAGTGGCATCATCCTAGCTCACTGCAGCCTTGACTGTACTCAAGTCAAGTCCGCTCAGCCTTGACTGGACTCCTGGACTCAAGCTATCCTCCTGCCTCAGCCTCCCAAGTATCTGGGACTTACAAGCACATGCCACTATGCCAAGCAAATTTTTCTATTTTTAGTAGAGATGGTGTTTTGCCCTTGCTCAGGCTGCTCTTGAACTCCTGAGCTAAAGCTATTCTCCTGCCTCAGTCTCCCAGAGTACTGGCATTACAGGCATGAGCTACCGTGCCTGGCTTCAATAGTTCTTTTATTTTTAAGTCTGCAGTATCTTCCATTATATTAATGCACTGCAGTTTGTTAATCCATTAACATATAGATGAACATCTAGGTTGTTGCTAATTTTTGGTTATTGTTAATAAAACTGATAATAACATTATTGTAAAAGTTTTTTTGTGGATGTATGTATTTTCCCCTTTGGATAAATATACAGGGGTGAAATTTCTATGTCATCATTGCCTTTTTACATACTCCATAATTCACTTATGTTTTTGGTTTATAGACTCTTTTCACTGCACTAAAATATAAGCTGCATGAAAATAGAAATCTCTTTTGCTTTAGTATATCTCATGTGACTAAATAGGTATCTTCTACTTAATAGGTGTCTATGTAATTTATGAGAAACAACCAGTTTTCCAAAGTGACTATACTATGTTTCACTCCCACCAGCAATACATGAACTCCAGTTTCTCCAAATCCTCACTAGAGCTTGGTAGTTGCCAGTCTTTTTTAATTGTAGACATTTTTATGAGCATAAGATCTATTATTGTTTTGGTTTAAATTTGCATTTTCTAATGACTATTAATCATATTTTGATATATTGTACTAATCTTTATATCTTCCTTTATAAAATGTCTGTTTAAAGTCTTCTATTTTTACTACTTTTTCTCTTTGTTTAATTAATTAAAAAAATTCCAGCTGTAAAACCATGGTGGTTTTAATATTTTCTTAGGTGGCAAATAATGTATTATTTAGACATACTTGAGATTTTGAAACATTCAATAAACTTATGGCTATGCATATAAAAATGGATAATTATAATTGAAAATACTATAAAAAGGATGCTATAAAATAAAATAATATTCTCATTATTGTGTGACATATAAATTGAATATTTATTACAATTAGAAGCTTCAGAAATTAGTTTGGTGTTGTTTTCATAACACTCTAGTTTGCAGACATGTCACTGGTTGGATTGCAAAATACTCATTTGGATGTAAGCTGCTGGTCTGGTTGAAAAGTCCATTGGATTTTATTATATTACATTGGATTTTATTTGTCCTTCTTAAAATTATTTAGGTATTTTAATAAGTCTTATTTTTTAGAAAAGTTTTAGTTTTACAGGAAAATTGAATGGAAAGTACAGTGAATCCCCATCAACCTCCAGCTGCTACATATCCACAGCCTCCCTATCATCAATACCTTGTACCACAGTGCCGCATTTGTCACAGTCAATAAACCAACACTGACACATTATTATCATCAAAGACCATAGTTTGCATTAAGGTTCACTCTTGGTGTTGTATATTCTGTGAGTTTTAACAAATGTATGATCGCATGTATTCACCATAATACATAATACAGAATTACTTTGTGGCCCTAAACACTCCCTGGGCTCCTTCTATTTATCCGTCTGTTCCCCCTAATTGCTGTAAGCCACTGATCATTTTACTATCCCCATAGTTTTGCCTTTCCCAGCATGTCATATAGTTGGAATACAATATAATATACAATTAAATATCTACAATATTTAATCTATTTGGATTGGCTCCTTTCACTTAGTAATGTGCATTTAAGTTTCCCCTATATCTTTTCATGACTCAGTAGCTAATTTCTTTTTAGTTCTAAATAATATTCCATGGTCTGGATGTATCACAGCTTATTAATCAATTCACTTACTGAAGGACATATTGATTGGTTCCCAGGTTTGGAAATTATTCATAGAGATGCTATAAACATTTGTGGTTGGGTTTTTGTGTATACATAAGTTTTCAACTCATTTGGGTAAGTGCCAAGGAACATAATCACTGGTTAATATGGTAAGAATACTTTTAATTTTGTAAGAAACCAACATACTGCTTTTCAAAATGGTTGTACCATTTTGCATTCCCACGAGCAATGAATGAAAGTTTTTGTTGCTTCACGTCTTTCCCAGCAATTTGTATTGTCAGTGTTTTGGATTTACTAGTAGCTGTGCAGCTATATCTTGTCTTAAATTTCAATTCCTTCAAGAGGTAAAAGGTACATCAATTTTTCATATAACTTTTTGCTGCATGTATATATTACTTAGTGAAATTTCTGTTCAAATCTTTTCTTATTTTCTAATCAGTTTGTTAGTTTTTTTTATTTATTTATTTATTTTTTTTTACTTTTTGTTAAGTTTTTATAGTATGTACTATTCCCCACTTCACTGCATTAGGTACTAATAAGATAGAATGCCTCAATAGCTTCCAAGATAAAAAGTAGTGGATATAAATGTGACTAATATTTCCGTTAGATCAATGACTCCTCAATCCGACTGATAATCAAAATCTTGTGGTATTCTTTAAATAGTAATAATGTCTCTATTCACAAGAGATCCTAGGTTAAAAATTCTGTATTGTTCTAAAATTGTCTGCAAAAAGGAAAAAAGAAATTCAGATCATTGTCATGATTGTTTGATTGGGGCAATCACTAGAAAAAATATCACCTTAGCACTTTAGTGACATTCAACTGGATAACCAATATTTACTGGGCCCCTACCAAGTGCCAGCCACTGCATCAGCTGCTGGGAACAAATGTGAGTGTTCATTCAACAATGTTATATGGTAAAAATAGAAAGTAAACAAGCAAACACTATGATATAACATAGCATTGTCTCTAATAACCATAAATACTGAAAATAAGGAAAAACAAAGAGGTCATTTAGATTATAAAGATGAACAGCACCTTTTTAGAGAAAATCATCGCTAAGTTGTGTTTTTAAGGACAAATAGGAATTAGCTAAGCAAAGAAAGAGAGACAAATACATTCAGATATTCTTGCCAACACAAAGAAAGATAAGAAATATCCTATGGTAGGAAGAGCAAAAATTCCCTATGAATTGGGAGTTGAGTTTAAGTTGGAGGTGATGATAAATCACCTCCATATACGGTAACCATATAAAAGATAACTATACCCCACACCTATTCTGCTCTTGTTCCCTTTTACCATGCCGCTACCTTTTCTTTTCTAGTGAAAATTAATAATAGCATAAAAATTTAAGTTGCTTTCAAGCAGGGAATTTTTTGTGAGTTTTTTCCCCTCAGTGTATCCCCAGTGACTAGAAAAGTATCTAGCAGTTGGTAGATGATAAGTTTTCATTTGTTGAATAAATGAAAGACAGATATGTATACTATCTGAAAATTTTGCGATACAGTAGAAAGAATCGAAGGCTAAGAATTATAATATTTTTATAGCCAGGCTGCTATATTGAACCAATCTCTTAATTTCTATCAATCAGTTTTCTCATATGTAATTAGGTACAGGAATCCAGCCCTTGTAGCAACATAGGAATATAAACTATTAATGATGTATGTGAAAGTACTCTTTATATGTTATAGAAAATAAGGATTTTTGTTTGCATTAATGATTTAAATGGCAGCTTAGTATTGTGGAAAGAGTGCCAGATTTGGAGTCATAAAACCAGAGTGAAATCTTTACAATTGATATCTTTCACTTTATCATTCACTTTAAACATTTTTACATTCTCTGCAAAATTGCATTGTTTGAATACACTTTAATATAAAAATTGATTTCAAACTTCACTATTCCACATTTGTTTTACTTACCATATGTAACTATTACACAGACCAAAAGAGTTTATTTAAAATTGTGGTTTTAGACACTTTCAAAAGGTACATATTTTGTTGCTATTGTTGCATGTTTGCTTTTACATCCATCTTTCATTTGAAGTGATACTCCTAAGGGTACCTCAGACCCTGGACCCACTGTCTACTGCTACAATTTAATGTGCAGTATAATCATAAGGACACCTCCAGGCAGTTCTGTATATTGCCTTCATTTTGCATGTTGTCAGGTTATGTGCAGGTCCTATCATGATGGATCCAGCTATGAAAATTAGCAGCAGTTAGAGCAAGGGTTCATATTACTGTGTCCATCTAACTCCTTTGCAATGAAAGCTGTCTTACTGCTTCCTATGTGCTCCACTGAAAGGAGATCACATGATCTGAATGAAGTAAGTTGGAAAGTGTAAAAGATTAGGGAGAATCTGACTTCCTCATGATCCTATTTGCTTGTATTTTGATGAAAAAGTTGGCACAGATCCTAAAGGATATAAACAGGATGATATTAATTTCAGAGAAAATGTTCTTAAAACTGCTATGGTGGAAACAACAAAAACAACAATATCAACAAGGTACTAAGCAGTAAAATGTGTATTTACCGGGCAATAATCATTTTGAGGGCTGTTTTCGAGATATTTCCAAAGGACTGAATTGCCTACCTAGAGTGCAATGATATTATCCAAGAGATGGCTAAGCTTGCTTATGAGTAGTTAGCAACAGCTTGAATTTAGCAATGATATGTCTATTTATGCAAATAATTTTGTTGTGGAATAGTTTTAGTGATATAGTACTTATCAGGATGCTTTTAAAATGTCTTTCTGCAAATGAAACCATGAGCACAAGCTGTAATAAATAAATATTAAGAGAAAAATAAGGCAAAGGAAGGGACTGTGATAATAACTCAATATTTTATTAGGAAAAACTGAGCAAAGGAGAAATGTTTTCATAGAGAAACTGGAGTTACTGGATAGTATGAAAAGGTAAATGTCGAAATCTGGTCTACAGGTGAAAATATGTTTATTGCTTGTCATATCATGATCATGATCTCTGATAAAGTAAATTTAGAATATATAGGATGCCTATTAATGTCACATTGGAATTTTAGAAAAATTGTAAATTTTACATGATGTTAGACTAAGAATACAACAAAATAGTCAAATCATATCAAAATACAATTGCCATATGTTATAGCATACATTGAGGTAAACATATATTAATATATTCAATTAATTCTTAAAAATTCCTAACTAAATAAAACTTGGAAGTTGCAAATATTCTGTTTTCTTCCCATTCCCCTTCCCTTTTCTCGAAATAATAGTTTTAATTTTCATGTAATTTACAAGTGTACTAAAGTATGTCCCACTGGCTTAAATAAATTAATATAATTTTCTCTTCTGGAGCATATTGTTCCCCACTGAATGTAAGGCATATTTTACAATTGTACATTCTTTCAAATATATATTTAATATCAAACTTCTTAGATTTTACACTTGCTGTATTTGTATCACATTTGACAGACAAAATTATATGAGGAGGCTGGTGAATTAGGCAGTCTATTATAATGCAATTTTTTCATATTCAAATTTTTCAAAAAATAGTTGATATGACTCCTTCTTTAGAGTATGTGTGATGAAGTAAAGTTTCTCAGTTTCTTACTATATTCATGTTTTATCTAAATCTTAGTCATATAATCATTTTCCTTTTTAAAATATGATTTGTAATTACAAAGACTTCCTCCAACTCTTCAGATTATTCTGGGACCGTGGTGAATTATATTCATTGTTCCATCAGTCTAACATTTTTAAAGAAAAGGGTGAAATGGTGTTAGCAGATTTTGGCAAATGTATTATTCAGGAAAGGTTACTGAACTGCTTCTAGCTGAGCCAGGATACTCAGTCTTGTTCGTTCTTGTAAAAACAAAAGCATACATGAAGATTTCCCCATTGTACTCAACAAGCTTGCTGAATCCACACAGCATGTAACACTTGCTCAGAATCATTTCTAATGATTTCCTCCATAGCCAGACCGGAAACCTAAAGCTCTTTAATATTCTAGCCTCATTATTCTCATTTTCTATAATTTAACAACTTCTTATATTATTCTTAATGGAAAAGTCATGCAATATTGAGCAGTAACTGCTGCTAATTTCCTGCTGTATATCATTTGCATTTTTTTTGTTGCTGGTAGAGAGTAATTAACATGCTCTAATTATCATACTGATTGTCTTTTTTAGCTTATAAGAATATAGTCATCTCAACCCTCATTGATCTTACAATAGTATATTTTATTGTTTCTAATAATAGTATCCTGGGATATATAAGACTTAAATTTTTACAGAAAAATTGTGTGATTCTGCAGTAGGAGGTTTTCTAAATGGTTCAATTTGGAACAGAGTAATGTGAGTTTTTATAGTTTCTATCAAAAAACATAGAGTTTTATTTCTGTGGCA
The DNA here is from genome assembly GCA_008750895.1 of Mirza zaza. Classification (NCBI taxonomy): domain Eukaryota; kingdom Metazoa; phylum Chordata; class Mammalia; order Primates; family Cheirogaleidae; genus Mirza; species Mirza zaza. Next base: position 93,752 of record VSMD01122931.1, on the reverse strand, counting down.
GGACAATGCTATCCTTTTTTTGAAGCAAATTACAGTTATATTACCCGATTATCACACAAGAAAATGTTTTCTTGCATTCCATTCAGATTGCATTTTTTATTCCTTCATATTTTTAAAGGCTCATCTTAAAAATTTTTCTATGAATATGCTTGTGAGTAATAATAAAAGACTTAAAACAATTTTAAGTACTTTAGATTCTTTCTACCAAAAATAACATTTTTCTCAATCTAAAACATTTAGTTTATAATTCTTAAAATTGTCAATTAAACTTTATAAAATATTGTGAAGACAGAAATAAGATAAAGGAAATCACTCTGTATTTTTAAAGTAGTATATCATTGCTGACAATGTTCATAAAACTCATATTTTATGTCCAAACAGACCCTGAGCATAGTCAGCTGCATTATTAACAGACTAGTTTATACGTTCATTTGGTGAAGGACAAATAGAAAGACAGTGTCATTATTTAAAACACAAGTATTATATCCAAGGAGTGTTATTCCACAAAACTTAGCGACAATGAGGAATATAACTCATTTGCATATTAACTTCCATTTGGTCCTAATCATCAATGTATTCTGTACCATGAAAAGATAGCAAACAAAAAACACAAAGATGACCTGAACAGGAAAGTCCAAACAAAAATTCTTTTTATTTTATTGACTTTTAGAAAAGTAAATACATTAAAATAAAGCATCACAAAACAATAAAATGGATTATGATTACAGTAGTAATAATTCCTTACTATATGAGTAAGGACACTTGTGGTTCTAAGGGCAGAAGTACAAATCGTACTTGTTCAAAAAAAGCAGTAGAAAGAAATGTTGGACTCTACATTCTGACTAACTAAATTTTAATCATGACATCCACTCCATGGATTTTGATATATTACAAGTCACATAAGAACCTCTGAGCCTTATTTTGCTTATCTGTTAAGTGAAGATAACAGTAACATCTGCCTTACATAGTTGTCTTAAGCATTAAAAATGGCTATATCAGATAAAGTACTGCATATTCACTGGCTCAGAGAAGAAGCCCAATACAAATAAAATTGACTATTAATAGCTTATTGCATAAAGGAGGTTTTTTTTTTTATTTCGGCATATTATGGTGGTACAGATTCTAAGGTTTCAATAAATGCCCATTCCCTCCCTCGCCCCCAAGTCTGAGTCTCCAGCATGACCATCCCCCAGATGGTGCACATCTCACTCATTATGTATGAATATACCCGCCCCCTACCCCCTCCCACCTGCCCAATACCCTATTACTGTAGTACCTATGTGTCCACTTAGGTGCTGCTCAGTTAATACCAATTTGTTGGTGAGTATATGTGGTGCTTGTTTTTCCCTTCTTGGGATACTTCACTTAGTAGTATGGGTTCCAGCTCTAACCAGGAAAATATAAGATGTAAGTGGGCATGATTGGCTTGGGGAATGATTGAATTCCAGGTGCTAGCTACGTCATTAAAACAGATCTGCTCTGTCTCTTGACTCAGCTCTGCTCTTTTCCGTGTGCTGGTTTTAGTATTGATTTACATATGCATGACAGGATGATTACAGCACCTCTAGCTTCACATGCAATCAAGTTCAAGGCCAAATTTGCCCTTTAAATTTTCTAAAAATGACTCTAGGTATGGTTGGTAATGCTTGTGTCACATGGCCAAATCTGAAAATTATCACCAAAGTAATAAATCCACTAATCTGTTTAAAAATAAATCACATGCTCCTTGCCTATTTGCAGAGATGAGTCCTTCTGAAATCACATGCCCTAAGAGTGAGTGAGGTTTTAATCCTCAGATGAAAACTGTGGGCCATGGCCAGAAATATGGTAAATAGACACTAGAGACCAAAACAATAAAACAAGGAGGTAAGCAAATAAAAAGCAAAGGATAAAACAAACAAACAAACAAAAAACAATGTTAATGATATTGAAATAGTTTAGTTTTGATATAACCTAAAAGAAAACCAAATAATTACTTACTTTGTGAGCTTGAGTAAACCGTCTAATTCTCAGGATTTCAAATTCCTCATTAGGAAGAAAGAGAAGCAATATCTTCTCAAGATTTTTGGATTCTAACATAGATGATAAACTTGAAAATGCTTAGAGTAGTGTTTCATGGAAAGCATATAATATGATAGGTAAGTGTCATATTAAAATAACATAATAATTATAAAATACAATAAGTATTCAAATAAATTTGAAAGCTTAGTAATAGGTAATAGGTTAAATAAGTGTTTTATTTGTATCATATAAAACCAAATAATAATTAAAATGGTTTGGAAATGAATAAATTTATATACAAAATTATTATATGGTGAAATGAAAATATAAAACTTAAAAAGATGTATGATTAGTATAATCTTTATGAATACTTAACCTTATATAAGATATTTATACAAAGATAAATATAGAAATGACATCTTTCAAATCTGTAACAGGGACTTCAAACAAGTAGGAAGCCCTTTGGAAGCAACCAGAAAGAGGCAACATTCTCCTTACTTTTCCAGTCTTGTAATTTTCCTCTATTGCACCTTATCAGCAAAGATTGGTATAGAACTATTTGGCAAAGCAGAAATGTGGTTTGTAGATTGTAATAACCAACCTCACAAAGCAAATTGTAGAAGGCTGATATGAAGCTCTAATACAACTTAATAACTGGCACAGGTAATTAGACTAAAATCAACTGAAACCAAAGTAGAAACAATGGAATTTAGAATGCAAAGAAGGCCATAATTAATGTACTTAACGAAGTAACCACTGAACCAGAATTTTATCCATTTAAATATTCATTGATAATTGCCATGAAACAAACAATTTTTGGACAAACTATGTGCAGAATATTACCAGAGGACCAATACTACAAAAAAGAGAATGGGTTTGTTCATTAGGCATATGGAAAATCATTCTAAATGGAAGATTAGAAATAAAGGAGGGGCGGAGCATGGTGGCTTACATCCGTAATCCTAGCACTCTGGGAGGCTGAGGTGGGTGGACCGTTTGAGTTCAGGAGTTCAAGACCAGCCTGAGCAAGAGTGAGACCTCATCTCTACTAAAAATAGAAAGAAATTAGCTGGACAACTAAAAATACAGAAAAAAAAAAAAAAAAAACTAGCCAGGCATGATGGCGCATGCCTGTAGTTCCAGCTACTCTGGAGGCTGAGGCAGGAGGATTGCTCGAGCCCAGGAGTTTGAGGTTGCTGTGAGCTAGGCTGACACCATGGCACTCTACCCAGGCAACAGAGTAAAACTCTGTCTTGAAAAAAAAAAAAAAAAAAGAAATAAAGGAGGGAATGCAGAATGCAGTATAATACAAATAGAAATATGTCGGTCTAACAAAAATTAGTAATGACTTAAAAATAGTATTGATATGCTGTAGGTTTTAAACTAATATTTAAACTTGAAAAAAATGACAATACTTTCAGAGAATTTTAGTAAAATGTTGTTAATTGATAGTATCAAGTGCTAGAAGACAATCAGGAAATGTATCTCTCTGTTGCCAAAGCTGGAGTGCAATGGTGCAATGATAGCTCACTGCAGCCTTGAACTTTTTGGCTTAAGCAATCTTCTCACCACAGTCTCCCAAGTACTTGTGGCTACCTACAGGTGTGCTACCATGCATGGCTAACTTTTTTTATTTCTTCAGAGCCACAGTGTTGTTATGTTGTCCAGACACATCTCAAACACCTAAGTTCAAGCCACCCTCCTGCCTCAACCTTCCAAATTGCTGAGATTACAGATGCAAGCAATCGCAATGAGCAGGAAATGTATATTCATATATACTGCTGCATGGTAGTGTAAATTAGTTCAGTTATTTTGGAGAGCAATTTGTAATTATCTATTAAATAATCTTAATATTCCATGTTCTAAGCATTTTTACTTCCAGGTATTTAATCTTAAGAACCATGAATACATGTATACAAAGGAGAATATAAATAGAAATATGTATTATATAAGAAAGTTAAATAAAACATTTCTATATGTTTTATTTGTCTATGTACAAAAATGTAAAAATGCATCAGTTTAGATTTTGTTTCAATTACTTTAACAGATGCTAAATAAAGATAGAAATTCTTTCTTTCTTTTAATGTGAACATCTAAATTGAGAAGCAAACTAGGGAAACTGTGGATTTCCTCTACAGTGTCCTTCACAAATACAGATCCATCCTCTGTGTTGCTCTGGCCTTCACTGAGACTTCTCTACCCTCAACATGAAAGTGTCCTCAGGTACCTGTAAGTTGTGACGTGTATGGGAGTGTGGGGTTGGTGGGTCAGGGGTGAGAAAAGTGAGGGCTTTTGCCTCACTTTTAAAAGTAGTTTCCTTTTAAAGGTATTATTTGGACATAATACTTCCACTTATATTCCTTTATTCAGAACTTAATTACCTGGGAACTCTTAGCTGAAGGAGAACGTTTTAGGTGAAAGAGAACTCCCTTTTCAAAGTAGCTTCCTTTTAAAGGTATTACTTGGACATAATACTTTCACTTACATTCCTTTATTCAGAACTTAATTACCTGGGAACTCTTAGCTGAAGGAGAACGTTTTAGGTTTAAAGAAACTCCAAGTACCTCAAGCTTAGTTGCCTCTTGGATGTACCCTTGTAAATTGATGGCTTTATTTGTAAGAAAAGTAGCCAGGAGTTTGAATAAAACAATATAAGCCAACAATCTGTTAAGTATTCTGATTTGGGATTATTTTTTCTGAAAAAATCAAAACACTCTGGGCAATTTCAGGATCACACATTCAATTTGAGAATTATCTGGGGCTAAACCTGAAATATCAATCTCAATTTTTAATCATATTTTCTCTTGACAAAGATTTTTCATGGTCATTTTGAAATTGTTATGTTTGTGAGATTTGATCTAAGCATGATATTCATACCAAAATCTCTTCTCCATTTATGAACATAAAGACACACATCTATGAATGATTTAAAGTTGCAAATAACATGTAAATCTTGCTAACACTCCTTGCCCAAAATGCTAAAGATTCCTTTCTATACCACACATATTTTTCTTCCAGATGGCTGTAAAGACAAAGGAGACTAATACTCATTCTTACTACTTTGCCAGGACACTAGCTTCCCAGATGAATTTAATTGAGTTAAAGCAATTGTATCTGTCTTTTTGGAAGTCTAATGCAACCTCAATCGAACTCTAGTTCATTCTTTCCTAATTCACCAGAATTAAGGACAGATAAAACTTTTAAGAAAAGAGAACTAGCTCTTCGTATTATTAAAATGAAGAATTAATTTAGAATAATATGCTGGATACTTTGGTTTTACTACTTCCTATTCTTTTTGAAGTCTTGAAATTTTCTTCTCTGATGATGATAATTCGAATGGCATTTGTAATGAGAAACAATTTAATTTCTTCACATATCAAATTATGGATAATGATAGACCTGTGAACATAATGTGTGGTGGCAGAATTTTTTCCGAGGACTTCATATTATCACTTGGGTAAACAATTCTACTATAAAAAGGGGTAGCGAATATGTCATAATCTCTTCAAGAGTATTTTTTTATGTATGCATTGTATTATAATTTCTGTAGCTCTTTTAAATATACTGTTTGATAGAAAGTTTTGATTCAATTTATTCGCTAATTTATCATTTCAGTTAAAAGCAAGAGATTATTAATCCCAAGTATTTAAAAAATATATATTTACCATCTTCCAATCATCTTCCAAAAAAAACCGAACATTTTTTTAAACCAGGAAAAAAAAATGAAATGGAGTGAAGTGGACAACTCTGAAGTATCTGATAGTTTAAAATACTTTAAGAAAAGATAGCACTTAATATCAGAAGAAAAATAAAGAAATATATAATATGATGTGATTAATTTTAAAAATTAAGAATTTTAGTTTGAAAATAGGACAAATAAGTTACAAATATTTGGAGAATTTAAATGTAAAATAAATATAAAAACTAAGATAACACAATATGGTGTTATTAAAAGATGCATATATTTTTATCTAATATTCAGAAGGAAAAGCAATGTTATATACAAAAGCAGTTAGAAAAAAACCATACAGTAGAAATGTTTAAAAATATAATAAAAAAGTTTTAAACTTTAAAATACCAGTAATAATGTATAAATGTTAAAAGGCATACAATAATTCTGAAACATATTTGATAGGTTAATATGATTAATGCACACACTTTTTATAGAAATATGGTGAAAAAGAAGATGCCTTTCTCATTTAACATTAGGAAAAGGATGGCCAGGAAATTCAGGAAGAATTACTGTTTAGTAAGCAGATAAGTAACTTCAAAGTAGCAACTAACAAAATAAATGAAAAATTTTAAGTGTGTTACAATGTGTAACCATTGGGTGTTGTGACAAATATAATATGCAATATGGTTCAAAGTTCAGTGTAATAGACTTTGTGTACAATTGAGGTATCTTTTAATCATACTAATCTTTGTGAAACATTTGCAAACAGGTTTTTAAAAAGTATATTTTCCATTTTGATTCATTAATTTCCTTTAAAGGAATGCCATTAATTTATGAAATTGTTCACATTTATTAACTAATCCAAAAGAAATAATAAGAAATATGCTTAAAATCTTAGACACAGGCCTGGTACTATGGTTCATGCCTGTAATCCTAGCACTTTGGGAAGGAGGCATTTTTTGAGCCTAGGAGTTCGAGATTAGCCTGGGCAACATGGTGAGATGGTAGTCTCAGTTACTGGGGAGATTGAAGCAAGGAGGATTACCCAAGTCCAGGAGTTTGAGGCTGCAGTGAGCTATGATCATGCCACTGCATTCCAGTCAGAGTGACAGAGTGAGACCCTGCCTCTAAAAAAAAAAAAAAAAAACCCAAAACTTTAGATACAAAAGTTATTTGTACAATGTGTAATATAAATGTGGCCAAACAAATAGGATAAAATATTCACTATAAGGGCTTAGTTAGATTATTTGGGCTATTCTCTTATTACAAATATTGTTTTCAAAGAATGTTTTGTGCCAAAGGAAAATTTCTATATCACTGTAGGAAGAAAATTGGATAGAAATACATAAAAATATACAGAGATATTGTCTCTGGGTGGTGAAGACCCACACATACAAACAAGCTCCCCCCTCTCCAGATTTCTCTTTTAAAATGTTTTAGTTTTCATACTTAACTACCTATAAAACAAAGAATGCCGCCACTATCAGAAACCTTCATACTTTACGATTCATTTAAGATTTACAAGGATGAGTAAAATGTATAATGAAAACTTCTGGGTGTATGATTTTATAGTGGTGGCAATTATACATTTAAGAATGTATGTTTACATTGTATGATCTATTTCTACTTAAACAAATTGCAAACTGAACAGCAGTTTTCTTCTGGATCTTTTTTAAAATCTTTCAGAAATGGTTGCTGCCATGGGATCACTGTTAAATAAATTTTATAAATTGCCATGTTAAATAAAAATGACAATATTGGACATGGAAAGTCATAGTAACTATAAAGCCTAATTGTCAAAGCTGTGGCTTTTATTACCTTGAAAATTTATTTCTATTCTGCATTATTCATCCAGAGTTCTCTTTCAGAAATGTTTTTGCACTCTATTTATATTCTACATATTTATATTTATTTTTATTTATATTATATTTTAACGAAAAAAGAGATATTTAAATGTCTTTATTGATATAAAACCATCTATCAAAATATCTGTAAAACTAGGCCAAAATATGAAAGGGAAATTCTATTTAGGGAATACCAAATTGGTAGCAATATTGTTCAATATGCTATATAAAATGGTAATAAGAGCTCCCCAAACTACAGTTTAGATATGTATGATGTCTTCTAAATCTGATATAACTACTATTAATTGTGATAAAGTATTCAGGAAAAAAATAGAAATCAGAGTTTGTTTTCAAGCATAAGTCAATGAAAATGGCTTTTAAAAACTCAAAAAAAATGTTTAAATACTTTCCTAGCTTTTTTTAATGCATTAAGTTAAAACTAACAAAATAAGGATCAAATTAGAGAATATTTGCATAATTTGAATTTTTAAATACTTGTGTTTTCTAATATTTTTAAATCATATTCTATAATCCTATAACAGCTATCAACAGTAACTTTATGAAGTTGTTTTTTTCAATCACCAAATTGGACAGAGAGGAAGTTTCTGTCCTTTTACCACAAATAAAAGAGGTCCCTCTGCCAGGAAAACTAATTAAGCACACACTGTCTGCCTGATTACTTGGCTCAAGCAAGACTGTGCTTCCTCACAGGGACTTCCAGAAGCTAAAGTATTTCTACCACCAGTGGCTTCATCTTTCATTAAAGTATTAAGAAGAGCCATGGGGGGTCAAACCACAAAATAATTCACTGCATTGTTCCCAACCATTGCTTGACAATGCACACCATGTGTGTATTTCTAATAAGTGCTTTAACAATCTACCCTAAAGCAATCATCCATAAATTCATCTAACTCTTTCTTCATTCTATGATGTTCTGAGTCTGGGTGTACTCCTAAGGGATGAGATTTTCGTGTATATATTTTCCATATATTTCTGTCAGAAAACGCTTTGAAATAAATCTCATCAAACAACTTAGAAACTTTTTTTTTTTTTTAAACCCAAGAGCATCTATCTGATCACGGAGTCAGATTCAACTTCTTTTGAAAGAATGGCAATCAATTCTTCTTCATGGACAGATTCAAATGATTTACGAATATAATGAATGCCAACTTCCCAGCCCAGAGCCTAGAAAACAGTAGTCATTAGATAAATTTAGTTTCATTTGTACTTTTCTATAATTACCTTAAAACTAGCACCTTAAACTTTAAGGCCTGCCTTCTGCTTCAGTGTTGTGGAACATGATTGTTTAATTTTTATTAAGACACATTCACTTATTCATGCTTTTAATCCACATTCACTTATTCATGATTTTACTAAGTTTTAGATATTAGCCATCACTATCTTCTGCCAGAATTTTATACTACCTTCTCATTGGCCTCTCTATTTATGTTTTCATCCTTTTGTAAGCCAATCCACAACACAGTGGTTGGAGCTTGTTAAAATTCCAACAAAAAAGTAAAAAAACTTAATTCAATTTTATCATTTTCTAGCCGAACTCCAGTGGTTCACCAAATGCAGTTGAAAATTACAGACTACTTATTTTCACTTCTTGCTCTACTTGTCACATTTTTCTGATTATCGATGATCAGTTCTGTTCTAGCATTCTCGTCCTGCTTCCTTCTCCACCGCCTCCTCCTCCTTCTCATTCTTCTTACTTCTTTCTTCACTTAGAAAAGGACGAACACGTTCCCTATCAGTCTCTCCAGGCCCTTTGCATAACTTTTGCAGAGAGGATTTCCCACCACTACACTATAGCAAATTTCTTCCCAGCCACAACCTATATCAGATAATCCAAAAAGTGAAAGACATTTTCTTACATCTCCATATTTTCTTAATATACAATTTAATTTTATATAGAGAGATAAATACAGAACTATATACATTACAAAGTAATAAAACTTAGGAGTTTATTTTATAAAGGCATTGAAAGAGTTGGTATGTAGCTAGGTAACAGAGATATAAAAAGGATAGGACATGATTGTTTCTCCAAAACAAACAAACAAAAAAATGAAGTGGGGAGGAAATAAAAAACAGCAATATGATGACAGAACAATGATATTTTTTGTTTGTTTGTTTGTTTTATTTCAGCATATTACAAGGGTACAAATGTTTAGGTTGAATATATTGCCTTTGCCCCACCAAGTCAGAGCTTCAAGCATGTCCATCCCCTAGACAGTTGCACCCAGTAGGTGTGTACATACCCATCTCCTCCTCTCTGCTCCCACCTGCCTGACACCCAATGAATGGGTGCTGCTATACATGCACTTAACTGTTGATCAATTAATATCAATTTAATGGTGAGTATATGTGGTGCTTGTTTTTCCATTCTTGGGATAATTCACTTAGTAGAATGGGTTCCAGCTCTATCCAGGATAATACAAGAGGTACTAGATCATTGTTTTTTATGGCTGAGTAGAACTCCATGGTATACATTTACCATATTTTCTTAATCCACTCGTGTATTGATGGGCACTTGGGTTGTTTCCATATCTTTGCAATTGTGAATCATGCTGCTATAAACATTTGAGAGCAGTTATCTTGAAGTAAATACTTCTTTTTACTTCTAAGATGAAACATACATGGTATATTAACAGGCCGCATGGCTTGAATTGTCCAAAAGAAAATGGGGAAAAATATTGGAAGTAAAGTGAATGGATTTTCTTCTCCAGATTTAGGTTACCCACGTAGTCTTAATTTATGTAATTTATCCATGTAGTACTGACTACAATTATTTATATGATTATCTGTTTATTGAACTTTATTATGCCTTTGTCTCAAATTTTATATATTTTCCAGGGTTCAAAGAAAGAACGAAAGGGGGAAAATATCTCAAGAAAACCATCTTTTGAGGGAACTTATAAAATATTGCTTCCATTACAGTGCAAGTTGAAAACGAAAAGGAAGGCTGTAGGGTTCTCAGAGGATCATCTTATTATCGTGCTGCATTTAGCAATCATTTTTGGACTAATTTTACATAGATTGTTACCGTATATTGTTTTCATCATATATAGTATTTACCTATTTTTCTATTTCAAAATACGAAGGTGGTACAGGTGTTTTTGTTACATTGATAGTTTTTATAATGCTTAAGTCAGGGCTATAAGTGTGTCTGTTCCTTAAATAGTGTTCATTGTATGCTAGGTAGATTTTTACTTCTCCACTGCTCCTCCCTCCCGACTTCTTGATTTCCAGTGATTTTCACTTCTTTCATGTCCTTGTGTACCCATCAATTAATTCCCAATTATTAAAAAGTACATGTGGTGTTTGTTTTTCCATTCTTGAGATACCACACTTAGGATAATGTTCTCCAGTCCCATTCAAATTGCTGCAATATTTGTATAACTAATTCCCATTGTTGGGAAATATTTACTTAAATAAATTACATGGAAAAAATTTTAGTACCACTCTTCACTGTGAATTCAGAAAAATCCCAGAAATTATCCTTGTGTATACAAAAGTAAGAAATATTTCCATGTGTATGTCTTCAAACTGACACATTATTATAATTTTATTTTTACTTATCTGGTTTTTGTTTTGCTTGTTTGTTTTCTTTTTGAAGGAAAGTCTAACTTGACTTGGTAAACATTTATTTTCACTTTTCATTTCAGAAAATAGCAAATATCTAGCATATGATCGTGATCACATGTAGAATGGTAGAGTAAATTGTCATTGGTCATATAATTCTGTAATTTTTCACTAAAGGACATACGGTTTCAAATGGAGAAATCAATAAGATTCTTCATTTTTTTTCCACAAAATAAACCCAAGGAATTTGTCTTATTTTAAGAAAAAAAGTTCATGTTTAAATTTTCTCCAAAGTATTTTGTACATAAAATTCTGTCATGTTCCAATGTAAAGGACATTTAAATTAATTTCAGTAAGAAATATTACAGTAGTTGAAAAGTATCTGAGGCATCTTAACCAAAGGGAAGTGATAGACTGCAGTGCACAAAAGCAACACTAATGTGTGCAGCCAAGTGGCACAGAATTAGGTGTTGCATCTAATTTTGTTTAACATTCTCACTAACAATCATTAAATGTGGTGAACAGCAAATTAATTCAACTCTCAGTGAATGTGATATTGGAAAGTGTTGTGAGCATTTTCATAGTCAAAGAAACTGAGTTTAGTTCCTCAAAATCATTTAAAATGAGATTCGTATTATATATTTTATGTGTTTATTGAAAAAAATTATTTAAATTATATGCAGTACCAATTCTGGGAGAGTTCTTTTAAAAGGTATAAAGAAGCTACATTTTTCTAAGATTATATAAATGCATGTAAGAGCTTAAAGTATCTCATAACAGGAAGCCTGTCTGCTATTCTAAAAAAGGTATTGTTTCATGAAGGATTGAAAATTATATATACTAGAAAATGGATCATACCTAGAGAATTTGTGTGCTCAGATCATCCTTTCACTAAAGTACAAATAAACTGGAGTAGCATAAAAATAAATTTTCACAGATTTATTATACTGGAGCCCACACAAAAATATGTAAGGCAGAGATAGGGTTAAAATATCAAAAGTGATAATGCTATAAAATGTAATATTCAGTGAGAAAAGAAAGGAATAAAATTTGCTCTTTAACATGTCTTGGTTACTGTTCTGGAAAAGAGCCCGGAGACAGGAGATCCACCAGAAACCCAGGCTATCGTAGTGCTATGCATGCTTGCCTGACTTGGCTGATAAATGTGCTTCTGGCATCTGAGGTGACTGCTGCTAGGTCAATGAACACACACCTCCTCTAGGTAACTGCACAGGAAGGTCCAATCAGTCTCGTCTGTCTACTCCAGCTGCATAGGACATCTTTCCGCAAAAGATAAGAAATTGTAACTATCCACATACTGAGCAAATCAGGACCTGTCTTTTCAATTTGCAGATGATGTTCAAAACAGCCTTTGAAAACCAAGTATTATATTAGTAATTGGTAATTGATTGATGTGAAGCATTCATTTCTAGAATTCTTAAAGAGTGAGATATGCATCTAGCTATTGGAGATGACACTTAGCTGCATTAGATTTCTGAGTCATAAAGAAGAAAGAATAGAGGAAAGAGCAATAGTTTGAAAAATGAGAACAGAACAAGGAGAATCTATGATAGAATTTATTTTTAAACTAACACAGACATGTTGTCCCTGCTTTTGGTTAAGTCAAAAATGAGTAAAATTATTCTTCTGAAAAGTGGTGTCTTATAAAATGAGTATGCGTATATAATGATTGAAGAATGTAGAGCAGAGGGATTGAAAATACAGGCTCTTTAAGCAGAGAGTCTAGACCCAAATTCCAGAGGCATAATTTATCAGCTAGGTAATGTGTGATAGAATCAGTATACTGTCTGCACTTCAGTGTCCTCATCTGAAAAAGCGCTTTGCAATAAGATACAGCAAATATTTTTGTAGATATTAAATCAAATGATACATGAACAGTGCTTAGTATAATATTGTTAACTGTACATACTTTCAAATTGCCATTCTTTTACTTCATTTTAAAAATCTCTTTATTAAACAAATATTATATTTCTTACATAAGCAGTACCTTAGAAATACCATATTGATTTTATGTTTTTAAAGCATTAATTTCTTATTGAACAGCTTTGCTGAGCTGCTACCTCTATAGATTTTTCTATGTTGGATGAGAACATTTCTTTTATGCATGTCTCCAGCTGTAGATAATGCGTGCACACATGCGAACACACACACTCTCTTACATGTAATCATATAGACCGATTTTCCATTTCTCAAGTGAGATTTCCTCTCCTATATCTAATTTGAACCTTTTTCCTAGTTTTTTTTGTTTTTCCTCCTAAAATCTTACCACCAGCCCTTCCTGAAGATTTAACTCAATCAACAGCCCCATTTTGAAACCTATTTTTAACCACCCCAGGTTTAAGAGGTTGATCCCATTTCCTCTCAAGTGCTGGCTGCAGGGCATGTTCTGTCATACTTCCTTATGTCCTTTGAGAAGTCAATTTTCTTCTCCCACTCAATCAAGAAGTTACTCTTAAAAAGTACTCATATTGTAGAAGTATCCTGAAGCAAAAAGCAAAGAAAGAAAAATCATAAATGAGTTAAAAAACCAATGTAGAAAACCAACGTTTATGCTTGCAGAGCGTATTGGAGGAAAGTTATACCTCCTAAACCATTTTATCACTGATAACCTATTTAGAACTTTTAAGATAACTTTGAATTGGTGGATAAACACAATCCAACAATAAATAAGGTTTCTGTTAAAAGGCAATTCCTCACAAACTTAAGTCAGCATAGGATGAAACACACAATTGATGAACAAAATAATTTAGAAAGAGCAAAATAATGCATTAAGGCACACAATAGCAATGCCTGGTTTAGCCATAACTGGATAGACATTTTCAAGAAGGACGAGGCATGTAAAATTTCATGAGATTTCTATAGTTATTTTATACTTTGTTGTAGATAGTTGTGTTTATTTAATCACATAATAAAATGTATATGATTTAATAAAAGGCGTATGTTCTCCTTTATGATAATGCATATTTTTATTGTGCTGAACTAGAAATAGGTTCACTAGCAACTAGTCCTGCTATCTCATTAAAAGTTAAAGAAAAATTCCTAGCTTTGCACAGTGGCATTATCCTAGCCAATGAGGTTTATCCAAGGCACGGTTCTTACTAATTGAAAACTTTTCCCAATAACCTGCCATGACGACTTGAAATATGGTTGGCATTGACAATTTTTGACAGTCTCTACAGAGACTGAATAAAAATAAATAAATGAAAGTAAAGAAAAGTTCCATTTTGATAGTGAACTCCATAATCATTTTTTTCCTTTAAAAATATCTTCTGACTTATATTAGAAAGCTATCTTGCCATATATAACACCTATTTCATCTTGAATGATGCTGTAGGAATTTGACTACTTAAACTAGAAATCCAGCTGCTTTCTGATTCATTTTTACTCTAAGTTATAGTAAAATTTTTATGGACAATGGGAACACTTGATATATGCCTGAAGTTCCTACAGCCATATTTTTGGAGCGGTGATTTTGGAGCTTTAATTATACGTCACTTTAAGTGTTTATGAGAAAAACATGGACATTGCTGGCAAGTGTAAAAGATACCAACTTCATCACTTCTTAAATGTCTCTTAAAGAGTGCAACTATGCATTGCAATGAAATATAATCTTTTCAATTTACCTTCTTCAGAGAGAGTATCAAAGTCTCTGTTAATTATCAAATCTTTGTTGGAAAGAGGTAGATTTTTGTAAAGGATTGGCTGCATGTATAGTCCACACTATTATCTCTATATTATAGTATGTAACTGCTCAAATTGGATCATAAGGGTCATCAGAGACCTTTATATGTGTTCACATCATTTTCACTCTTTGTATAGCTGCGTTTCATATACTACCTGAAATTTTGCCCATATGCTTCTTTATGGAAGCTTTTTTTAAAAAAAATAAGAAAGAATCCAATTAAATTTTTAAGCTATTAATTTGAAGTGTATTATTGGAGATACAGCCTCATATATCCCATCAATTCATCAGAAGCTGACAGACTGTATTATAATGATGGCCTAGCCAATAATTAACATCAGCACTGCTTTGTGAAGCAGTCTACATGCCCATGTGGGAATTTCAAAGTAGAAGTCGGTTTACTACTTATTAGTAACATAAGTAAGACATAATGTGAAAGAGAATTTACTCTTTAACCTCCAAAACATGGGAAAATTAGAGTATGTGTTAGAACAGTTATGAGGAAGTCGGCCTAGGATACTATGTTAGGCCATGGGGAAAATGAGCATAGTGATCATCTATATTTTCTCAATCAGTAAAATATCTCCTTATTTCTTTAAGAAGAAACCATGGTTTCAATACGGGAAACATATTCTTTCAGTTCACAGTTTCCTGATGGCCTTAATGGGTCAGGGTTGTGCACACAACACACAAATTCAGCTGATTAGAAATTGTGATCAGGATATTACTTTATTTGGGATATGATAGAGGGGGAGAGACTCAATCCTTTGCCAGTGATGGACATTGAGGTTCTGTAGCTGTCAGTGACCATTCTCCTGCCATGGGAAGGTGGTCTGCAGCAACAAAGTATGAAGCAAAAAGAGAAGCAGAGACAACTGTGAAGAGAGAATGCCCTGGCAGCCTTTAAGGGTCTGGTTTCAACTGCTGCAGAAACCCAGGTGCTCATCTAGTTTTCTCATGGTTCAATTATATGAACCAATACATTCTTTCCCCCCCTAGGCTTGTTTTACTTGAGATTCTAGTATTGACATAGAAAAAAATCCTCATACCATGAGGAACCTGTGTCTTGTAAATAGTAGCAATTCAATATGTGTGTAATGAATCAATTAATATGCAAACAGAAAGATGGTAGAAAGTGTAGCTGACTCATAGAGGGAAGCAAAAAGGGGAGCAAACATACAGAGCCTGCAGGACAGAGATCACGCATAGTTCCAAAAATGATAGCTGCCAGTTATTGAACTTTTTAAGCCTTTATTTTGCTCACCTGTGAAGTGAGAACTCCTATAGTTGAGTATGAGGATCATTTGCTAATGGGATCTAAAGCATTTTACTTATTGCCTAATTCTTAGTAAGAGCTCAGTAATAGTTGATGATTATTATTACAATAAATACAGAAATATCAATTTTATTTTATGTCCTGAAAACTCTTTGATTAAATAAAAAGTAGCTTGTCTAACAGAACTACCATTTTATTTTCCAAACTAGCTATTAAAGTCAATTATTTAGAGACAGGGTAGAGCAAGATGGCCTAATAGAAAGCTCTAGTGTCCCTCTGCATGAACACCAAATTCAACAAACATCCACTCAAGTAAGCACCTACAGAAGAATCAAAAATAAGATGAGCCATCATGCTACCCAGTTTTAACATTATATAAATAAAAGAGGCACTGAAGAGAGCAGAAAAGACAATCCTGCATTGTCCCTGCCACCACACCCCATTCTCTGGCAGTGCCACACCATCATGCTGAACAGAGAGAGAATCTATGTCTGGGGAGGGAGAGTGAAGTGATTATGAGACTTTGCATTGAAACTCACAGCCTCCCTGGCACGAGGGGAACACAGCACAGGGCAGAAATCTGCTAGGGTCCACAGAGGGAGCATTTAGATCAACCCAGACAGAGAGAAAGACTCTACCCTTAAACCCAAGCTCTGGCTAAGCCCACCACCAGCAAAAGAAAGATCAGGCTGGAGCCTACACTAAATTTTTAAAGCAGGCTACAAAGGGTAGCCTGCTTCAGTCCTTGTGCCTGAGCTGGCTCAGAGCTAGTGGACTTGGGCTATATATGACCCAGTGAGGCAACACCCACAAGAGCCAAGCCAATGCTTGTGTCACCCTCGCTCAACTCTAGGCAGTGCACCTCAAAGAGTCTTATTCCACTTGGGTAAAGGGAAGAGGTCAGAGGACTTTATTTTACACTTGATTGTCAGTTTATCCAAAATAAAAACAAAATTACCAAGCTGACTCCTGAAGCTCCTGAGTCCAGGTCTTAGTTCCTGGACAGTGTTTGTAGACCCATTCTGGGCCAGAAGGAAACATACTGCCCTGAAGTTCTAGCAGGATTCACCACCTGCTAACTAAAAACTGATTGGCCTTTGAATACATATCAGAGGTAACCAAGAAACAGTCAGCATTGGCCTTTGGGTGAGACTGGACTAGCTTCAGGTATGACCTGGTGCTGGTGGCTAAAAGGGAGTGTCCATATCACTCCTTCCCCAATTCCATCAGCCCAGCACAACGAATGAAAGAAGAGTGAGAGACTTTGTCTAACAATCCAGGGAATGCTCTCATACCTTACCCAAATCCACCAAGGTGGTACCATCAGGAATCTTTAGGAGTCACAGAATTATGGGCTAGGGGTACCCCCAGTGCTGACATAGTTTCAGTGACCAAAATCTTAGATCACAGCACTCACTTCCCTTTGAATATCAGAAAAGGCTTCTTGTTGAGAAGGATGGGTTAAAACAAGCCCAGAATGTGAAGATTAAAATAAATACCTAAATCTTCAATGCCTAAACATTCATAAACATCCACAAGCAACAAGAACATTCAGGAAGACAGGACCTAACAAAACAAACTAAATAAAGTACCACTGACCAATCTGGAGTGATGGAAATATGTGATCTTACAGACAAAAAATTCAAATAGCTGCATTAAGAAGATAAATAAACTTCAAGACAGCATAGAAAAGTAATTCAGAAGCCTATTAGAGAAATTTAACAAAGAGATTAAAGTAATTAAAAAAATCAAGAAAAAATCTGCATCTGAAGAATTCAATTGACAAACTGAGAAATTCATAAGAGTTGCTCAAGAACAAAATTGACCAAGTGGAAGAAAGAATGAGTGAGCTTGAAGAAAGGCTATTTGAAAATACATCATCAGAAGAAAAAAAGAATAAAAACGAATGAAGAATGCCTAAAAGATTTAGAAAATAGCCTCAAAAGAGCAAATCTAAGAGTTATTTTTCTTAAAGAGAAGGTAGAGAGATCAGGGTAGAAAGTTTATTCAAAGAAATAAAATAGTATTCCAAACCTAGAGAAAGACGTCAATATTCAGGTCATAGAATACCAAGCAGTTTTGACTCAAACAAGTTTTCCTCAACGGCTTTAATAATCAAACTCTCAAAGGTCATGAATAAAGAAAATGCCCTAGGGGAAGCAAGAAAAAAGAATCAAACAACATATAAAGGAGCTCCAATACGTCTAGAAGCAGACTTCTCAGTGGAAACCTCACAGGTGAGGAGAGAGTGGCATGACATATTCACAGTGCTGAAGGAAAAGGATGTTAACACTAGAATATTATATCCTAGAAAAATATTATTCAAGCATAATGGAGAAATAAGACTTTTCTATACAAATGAAAGCTAAAGTATTTCATCAACACCAGACATGTCCTACAAGAAATGCGAACAGGTGTTCTTCAATCTGAAAGAAAATAACATTAATGAACAATAAGAATTTATCTGAAGGCACATAACTCACTGGTAACAAGTATACAAATACAGAATAATCTATTGCTGTAATTGCAGTGTATAAACCACTTATATCTTGAGTAGGAAGACTATTAATAAAAATCAAGTCTAACAAAAATAACTACAACAACCTGTTGAGAGATGGATAGTATAAAAGGATATGTGTGTAAACAGTAGAAAGTTCAAAGATGGGAAAGGTATGGAGTTAAAGTTCAGAATTTCTATTAAATTTCTCTTTGCTGGTTTATTTGCTTGTTTATAAGCAGAGTTGTCATATGTTTAAAATAATTGATTATAAAATGTTTTTGCATGCCTTATTGCAACCTCAAATCAAAAAACCTACAACAGATACACAAAAAATAATAAGCAATAAATTCAAACACACTACCAGAGAAAATCATCTTTTAACAAATGAAGACAGAAAGGAAGAAAAAAAGAAATAGAAGACCACAAAACAACCAGAAGTCAAATAACAACATGGCAGTAAGTAAGTTCTTACTTATCAATAACATCAATAATAACATTGAATGTGAATGGACTAACCTCTTCAATCAAAAGACATCGAGTGGCTGAATGGGTTAAAAAAAATAAGAGCTAACTATACGTTGTCTATAAGAAACACACTTCACCTATGAAAACACACATAGACTGAAAATGAAGGGATGGAAAAGATATTCCATGTAAATGGAAACCAAAAAAAGAGCAGGAGTAGCTACACTTCTATTAGATAAAATAGTTTTCAAGACAAAATCTGTAAAAAGAGATAAAGTCATTATATAATGATAAAGGGATCAATTCAACAAGAAGATATAACAATTCTAAATATGTGCACCCAACACTGTGCACCCAACACTGCAGAACCTAGATATATAAAGCAAATATTATGAGAGCTAAAGTGAGAGATAGAAATATAATAATCCTTGGCTACTTCATCACTCCACATTAATCACTGGACTGATCATCCAGGCAGAAAATCAATAAAGAAACATTGGACTTAATCTGTATTACAAACCAAATGGACCTAATAGATATTTACAGAAAATTTCACCCAACAGCTACAGCATACACCTCTTGCTTCTCAGCTCATGAATCATTCACAATGATAAACTATATGCTAGGCCACAAAACAAATCATTAAAAAATCAAAGAATTTGAAATCATACCAAGTACTTTCTATGACTACAATGGAATAAAAC
The DNA here is from genome assembly GCA_008750895.1 of Mirza zaza. Taxonomy (NCBI): domain Eukaryota; kingdom Metazoa; phylum Chordata; class Mammalia; order Primates; family Cheirogaleidae; genus Mirza; species Mirza zaza. Next base: position 74,001 of record VSMD01122931.1, on the reverse strand, counting down.
CAGAAATCAATAACAGAAGAACATTGGAAAATATACAAACACATGGAAATTAAACCATATGCTACTCAATGACCCTGGGTCAATGAGGAGGCTAAGTAGGCAACTGAAAATTTCTCAAAACAAAGGAAAATGAAAACAACATACTGAAATCTAAGAAATGCAGTAAAAGAAATAATAAGAGGAAAGTTGATAGCAGTAAGTGCCTTCATCAAAAAAGTAGAAAAGCTTCAAATAAGAAACCTAACAATGCATCTCAAAGAACTAGGAAAACAAGGGCAAACCAACCCCAAAATCTGTAGACAAAAATAAATAACAAAAGTCAAAACAGAAATAAATGAAATTGAAACAAAAAAATACAAAAAATCCATGAAACAAAAACTTGTTTTTTTTGAAATGACAAACAAAATTGACAAACCTTTAGCCAGACAAAGAAAAAAAAAGAGAAGACCTCAAAAAATAAAATAAGAGATTAAAAAAGAGATATTACAACTGATACTACAGCTATCCAAAGGGTGATTGGAGATTACTATGAGCAACTATATGCCAATAAATGGGAAAACCTGTAAGAAATGTGTACATTTCTAGGCAAATACTACCTAGAGAAAGAAAGGAAGAGATCTAAAATCTTAATAAATCAAAAACAAGAAATGAGATAGAAGCAGTAAAAAAAAGTCTCCCATCAAAGTAAAGCACAGGGCCTGATGGCTTCACTGATGGCTTCACTGCTGAATTCTACTAAGCACTCAAATAAGAACTAATACCATGCCTACTTAAAATATTCCAGAAAATCAAGGAGGATGGAATACACCCAAGCTCATTCTATGAGGCCAATATCACCTTGATACCCAAACCATACAAAGACACATTAAAAAATAAAAATATAGGCCAATATCTCTGATGAACATAGATGCAAAACTCCTCAAGTAAGTACCATCAAACAGAATTCAACAACACATTGGAAAGAGTATTCATTGTGCTCAAGTGAGATTCATTCTAGAGATTCAAGGATAGTTCAACATATGCAAATCAATCATTGTGATACCTTATATCGACAGAACGAAGGACAAAAACCATATGACCATTTCAACAGATGGTGAAAAAGCATTCAGTAAAATTCAACATCACTTCATGATAAAAAACAACTCTCAAAAGCTGGCTATAGAAGGAATTTACCTCAACACCTCAAAGCCAATTATGACAGGCCCACAGCTAGTATCATACTGAATGGGGAAAAATTGAAAGCCTTTCCTCTAAGATCTGGAAAAAGATGAGGATGCCTACTTTCACCACTATTATTCAACATACTATTAGAATTTCTAGCTAGAGCAATCACACAAGAGAAAGAAATAAACAGCATCCAAATTGAAAAGAAAGAATTCAAATTGTCCTTGTTTGCACATATGATCATATATCTAGAGAAATCTAAAGATTCCACAAAAATCTATTAGAACTGATAAATAAATTCAGCAATGTTGCAGGATACAAAATCAACAAACAAATATCAGTAGTATTTCTATATGCCAAGAGTAAACAATCTGAAAAAAAAATCTAAGAACTTAATCTCATTTACAACAGCTATAAATTAAACAAAATACCTAGGAATAAACTTAACCAAAGAAGTGAAAGTTCTCTTCAATGAAAACTATAAAACATTCATGGAGGAAATAGAAGAGGAGCCAAAAAAAGAAAATATATTCTATGGGGAAAAGGGGGTAGGTATATACACACCTAATCCATGAGGTGTGCACCACCTGGGGGATGGACATGCTTGAAGCTCTGACTTGGATGGGCCAAATGAAATATATGTAACCTAAACATTTGTACCCCCATAATGTGCTTATATAAAAAAAGAGAGATAAAACAGTGCAGATCTTAGAAGAAAATACAGGAGAACATTTTTCTGATCTTTAAAAAATTGAGTCCAAAAAATCTTGACCATAAAGGAAATAATTGATAATATGGACATAATTAAAATTGAGAACATCAATTCATCAAAAACTCCTTTAAGCCGAGGCAAAAGAAGGTAAAACAATAATACTTACAATAAACATTGTCTTCAATGGTTTAGGTAGCTGTAAAATAATACCATAAACTGGATGACTTATAAAACAACAGAAAATTATTTTCCACAGTTGTGGAGGCTGGGAATAGTTAATGGGATGTTAATGGGTACATTATAGTTAAGTTGTTAGATAGAATGACCAATACTTGATAGAACTACTTGACTATAATCAATAAGTTAGGGGACACTCTAAAATAACTAAAAGTATGAAACTGGTATGTTCCTAACACAAAGAAATGATAAATGCCTGTGTTAATGGATACCCCAATTACTCTGTTTTGATTAATTCACATTGTATGCCTACATCAAAACATCACATGTACCTTATGAATATATATAACTATTATTTAGCCATAAGAATTAAAAACATTAAAAATTAAGAAAAATATTAATTAATAAAGTTATACTGGTATTTTTTTCTAGGTGCTGTGGATATGTAAAGCATTTATTTTGAAATACAAATGATTTGGATTAATTCATTTATTTAGCCATTCAACAAATTATTAAACATATATACAAATTTGGGTGGCTGGGTAGTATACTGAATTAACTAATAAAGGAATTTCAGTGGAATAAAAGAAAAACATGTATAAAGTATTTCCTTTGCCTGAAGTGACCTTATTTAATGTGAAAATAAAAATACCATGTAATTAGTCATGATTTCAAAAAAGAAAAAAAAAAGAGAGACCATACACAGAACCAAAAGAATACATACATTCATACATTCGGAAATTTATTTAAAGGAATTGGGTCAGATGATTATAAGGGCTGGCCAGTCTAAAATCTGTATGGCAAGCTGGCAGGCTGAAAATTCAGGTAAGATATGATGTTGCACCTTGCATGTGAAATTCACAAATAGGTTGGAAACTGAGACAAGGGTTTTTGTTTGATTATTTGCAGTCTCTAGGATGAATTCCATATTTATTTTTGGAAACTTCAGTTTTCTCTCTCAAAGCCTTCAACTGAATGGATGAGAACCATCCACTCTATGCAGGGTAATTTGTTTTACTCAAAGTCTACTGATTAGAAGTTAATCATTTCTAAAAAATATCTTCACACCAACATTTCAACTGGTATTTTACCAAGCAATTGGGCACCATAACCTAGCTAACTTGAGAAATACAATTAACCACTAAAAATACTCAATTGCCAAAATAAGTTGTGTGAATAGATTGTTAGGCAATAATTATTCATAGTGTTTTAAGGTCTGAAATAAAACTTCAATTTTATAGTTTTTATTCATGTTTTTAAAAAATTACTATAACTTCCTGAGATTCAGTCTCCTTCTGTCTACAATACTGACAAAATTAACCTTTTCCTATTGCAGACTCCAAAGATAGGAGGGTAGGAGTGGGATGATGAGTGAAAAATCATTTGTTAGGTACAATGCACACCACATGGATAATGAGTAGACTAAAAGACCAGTTCTCACCACTATAAAATATATCCATGTAGTAAAACTGCACTTGTACTCATAAATATACTGAAATTTAAAAAAATAGTAACGCTTCCATTTTATGAGAACTGGTCCTTAGGAACAAATAAATTATGTGGGAACAAGTATCTTTAATGTATAAACCATATAAAATAGGGTATCCTGTTTTCAACTATTATATTCATCTTGGCCCTCTTATATAGATTTTTCCATTTAAGCCATCTATATATGCATTCAATTTAACCAGTTTTATGGAACTAATCACAAACTTAACCAATAATTAGCAATGCAATGATTCTATCATTAAATTGTCAATGGTGAAAGAAGTAGTCTTGCCAGTGAACTTCTAAGAGGGTGACCCACGCAGATCTCATTAGGCAACATAAATTTCATTACTACAACATAGTTTATTAAGGCCCTCAAAATTTTAACTGAATAATTGAAATCTAGCACAGATCCAGTAAAATCACAAAAGCTACACTGTTCAAAAGTGACTGAAGAAAGCTTTGAACCCTGCCTATCTGACTCTAAGTCTGTCTTCTTAATAAAGACTGCCTTTCTTCTAAATTGCCTTTAAACTATTGTTTTATTCATATAAATTCAACAAATAGTTCTTGAACCCATATTCTGTACCAAGAAGTCTTCTTGGGTTTAAGAGACACAAAAATGAAGACATGCTTCTCTCAGTTTTTGCAGATATTCCATGCTTTAATCTATTTTCAAAGTCTATTTTCCTTTAACTTTTAAAGATGACTTAATCCTCGAGGAAGAATAGTATCAATAATAGAGACTTTTTTAGATTAAGTTGGAAAGAAATATCTGACTAATTGACTATTCTAAAAATTGATGCAGGTATACTAAGTACTTTATTAGTACTTAGTCATATGAATAAAATAATATACCTGTAACAGATCATCAGGATTTTATATTTATTGCTATGGACTAAATTGTGTCACCCCAAAATTCATATTTTGAAGTCCTAATCCTCAATACAATGACATTTGCAAATGTGAATTTTAAGGAAAATTAGTTTTGGATGGGGTCATGAAGGTGAGGCCCTCATTATAGGATTAGCACCTTTACAAGATGATACCAGCAAGTTTTCTCTTTCTCACCTACATGCACTAAGGAAAAACCATGTGAAGAGACAGCTGGAAGGCAGCTATCTGCAAACAATGGAGAGAATCATCTCTAGACGTTGACACTTCTGACACCTTGATCTTGGACTTCCAATCAATAAAACTGTGAAAAATAAACTTCTGTTGTTTAAGCCACCTAGTCTATCGCATTACATTATAGTAGCCAAATCTAAGTCATTTACACAAACCAGCCCCAAGCCTTTTTGAGGAAGATAGTAACCAAACATATATGGTTTTCCCATCGCCCTGATGGCTTCTCACCACAGCAATAATTTTGATCAAATTCCATAGAACCAAAGTTGACTAATCATACATATGAATACACATAGATATGATAGCTCTGACTCCAATAAATGTCTACACATTTATAATTGCTGTAAATGGACCTAGCATTCAGATGTTTTTGATTTACGTCTTTCACAAATAAATTTTCACATGGTGGATTATAAATGGCTGGAAATTCTCTTGTTACTTCTCCTATTAAAAAGTTGAGTTTATGTCCTCTTCTTTTGACACGAGGCTGGCACTTATCTACTATAAGCTTGTGGAGGTGATGCTGTTCCAGTTCAGGGGTTTAGCCTGAAAGAAGCCTGACAACTCTAATTTTGCACTTTTGAGTGTCTTAAGCCATCCTGGGTAGAATATATGGGAAGGCCACAGGGACAAGATTGGCCTGGAAATCTTATAAAAGACTAACAATCATAGAATTTTTGCTCAGCTCAGCCTTTCAGCCATCCGCCCCCTACCCACGACAAAACTTTGAGTGAGGCACCTTGTATCTTCCAGTCCACTGCAACCCAACCTTACTTTATCCCCATTTATGTAGAAGAATCACCTACTGAGATGCCCAGTAATGGGATTGCAGGATCAAATGGTAGATCTACTTGTATCGCTTTAAGGTATCTCCATATTGCTTTCCACAGAAGTTGAACTAGTTTGCACCCCTACCAGCAGCGTGTTAGTGTTCCTATCTCTCCACATCCGTGCCAACATTTATAGCTTTGGGACTTATTAATAAGGGCCATTCTCACTGGAGATAAGTGATATCTCATTGTGGTTGTGGTTTTGATTTGCATTTCCCTGATGAGTAGAGATGTTACGCATTTTTTCATATGTTTGTTGGCCATTATTCTGTCCTCTTTTGGAAAGTTTCTGTTCATGTTCTTTGCCCACTTTTTGATAGGGTTGTTTGATTTTTTCTTGATGATTTTCCTGAGTTCTAAATAGATTCTAGTTATCAGCCCTTTATCGGATGTGTAGCTTGCGAAAATGTTCTCTCATTCTGTGGGTTGTCTGTTTGCTCTCTTGACAGTTTCTTTGGCTGTGAAGAAGCATTTTATTTTGATCAGGTCCCATTTATTTATTTTTGTTGTTCCTGTGATTGCCTTTGGGGTCTTCTACATAAATTCTTTGCCTAAGCCAATGTCTAGAAGAGTATTTCCAACATTTTCCTCTAGAATTCTAACAGTTTCACACCTAATGTTCAAGTCTGTTACCCAGCATTAGTTAATTTTTGTGAGAGTTGAAAGGTGTGGATTCTGTTTCAGTCTTCTACATGTGACTATCCAGTTTTCCCAGCATCATTTATTGAATAAGGATGATTTTCCCCAGTGTATGTTTTTGTCTGCTTTGTCAAAGATTAAATGGCTATACAAAGATGGTTTTATATCTGGGTTCTCTGTTCTGTTCCACTGTTCAATGTCTGTGTTCTTGTGCCAGTCGCAAGCTGTTTTAATTGCTGGCATCTACCCAAAAGAACAAAAGTCACTCTATGAAAAAGACACCTGCACTTGAATGTTTACAGCAACACAATTCACAATTGCAAAGATGTAGAAACAACCCAAGTGTCCATCAATACATGAGTGGATTACGAAAATGTGGTATATGTATATCATGGAGCTATTAGTCAGCTATAAGAAACAACAGTAATATAGCACCTCTACCTCTTGTATTTTCCTGGCTAGGGCTGGAACCCATTCTATTAAGTGAAGCATCCCAAGAATCGAAAAATAAGCACCACATGTACTCACCAGCAAAGTGGTATTAACTGATCAATACTTAAGTGGACATATAGGAATAACATTTATAGAGTGTCAGGCAGGTGGGGGAGGAGGGGATGTGTATGTGTGTATGTGTGTGTGTGTGTATATATAGACACATAATGAATGTGATGTGCAACAACTAGGGGATGGACATGCTTGAGGCTCTGACTCAAGGGGGTAGGGGGGCATGGGAAATATACATAACCTTAACATTTGTACCCCCACAATATGCTGGGGGGAAAAGACTTGTGTTATGGGTTCCTTCTCTTCTGCTCTTCTGTTTGGTGAGGACATGAAGTTCATCCCTCTCTTGCCCTTCTGCTTTCCACCATGTGAGGATACCTCAAGAAGCTTCTCACAAGATGCTGCCACCTTAATCTTGGACTTTCTATCTCTTAGAATTTTGACAGAATAAATCTCTGTTCTTTACAAAAAAAAAAAAATCACCTACTCAGCTAAACCCAGTCCCCTTCAAGTATTGTGAGAAATTTAAAAATCAATGTTACTCTATGCCACCTGGTTTGGGGGGTTATTTTTTTAATCAATTGTTATTTTCACTACTCTAGCAGCAAAACTTAACAATTGCTTCATTAAAAAAGTCATTGCTACAGCTGATAATTGCCTCAGAAGGTGAGAGCCATGATAGGGTTAAAAGGAATACAGTCAGAAAGATAAGTTTTTAATTTGATTACTGGTACAGTGTTTTCTTTTATTCTATAATCCTCAACCAAAAGCTTGCCATAGCCTTACTTTCAGGAATATATTCTAATAATTAAACAAAGGACCAAGGGAAATACAAATATTACTCAATTTTATCAGTTTTAATCACAGCTTAAGCTCAAAAACAATAAAAAAATTCTTACAGACTTCATATGCAGATAAGTTTGCTGGTCTAATTCTCTGTTTAACCAAGTCATTATTTTAGTTGTTATCTATTAGAAATCTTCATTTGCACTGAAAGAATGTGTTCAAAATTGTGAAGGCTTTACCATTTTAAAACTAATGAAAATTATTCAGGAAAAATAAATTCTGTGACTTGCTATAGTTTCTTCCTCAATCTCAGTACTTCAAAAGTGAACTAATTATCTCTCAAACTAAAACTGATTTTCTTCCTTGATACTTTGTTCCAGTTAAACCAGAACATGAAATAACATGTTTGTTAATCCATGACTGCAACTGAGATTACAATTATCAAAAATTGTCTGCACTTATTAGATTCTCTAAGCCCTACACTTGAGCCTATAAATTGATAATAAAAATATATATTTGACCTCTGAGTATGAATGGAAATATTGAAATAAAGTTGCGTACATTATTTAAAAACTGTAAAACATTACAAAAATATATGGCTCTATGTATATAGCCTTACACACACACACATCCAAAAAAATATAGAGATCCAGGCAAATGTTTATGATAACACTCGTGACTTTCCAAGGTTAATTCATAATATTGCATATTGCTGAAAGTCACTGTTAAGTTAGCCATAAAATTTAGATATTTGTGAGCAAACATTTTTTGTTGCTTTTTCCTACTTCCCCCTGTCCTTAAATTCTTCTTCTCCTTCCTCTGCTTTTTTTTCAACTGAGTATACCCTAAGAGAGATTTTTCTAATCTCTATGCTTTTCTATTCACCCACACATAATATTTTTCAGCCATTTTTAGACAATCCAATGGCTGCCAAAACTTCAGAAACATCCACCTTCTCCTCTATTTTCATTCCTTTTACAGATTATATTTCTGAGGGTACTTTGAAGTATTGGCTTAAACTCAGTGCTCCAAATGTTATTCTTTCTACCCCCTCTAAGGCAGTAAATTGATGATAATAATACATTTTTTTAATCATTCCCATGAAATGTCAGCTTGTATGTTTTGTCTCAAGTCATTTCATATCTCATCATTGTTTATTACTGCAAATTCAAGAGACCTTTTCGTTTTCCACGTGACTATCAATTATTTTGTGCAAGCTGTCTGAGGTTTTCAATTTTTATGAAGGATCTTGTGTTCATTTTGTATTGCAGTGTAACAAAATACTATAAACTTAGTGTCTCAAAATAAAAGAAATTTACCCTTTACCATTTTCTTGGATGAGGAGTCTGAGCACAGGTTCACTGATTTCTCCCTCGGGGATCTCAGATGGCTACACTCAAGGTATAGGCCAGTCTGAGGCTCAAGATCCTCTTCCAAACTCCTTCAGCTGTTGGAAGAATGTATTTCTTGTTCTGTGGAATTGAGTTCTTCATTTTCTGTTAGTTAAGAAATGTTCTCAGCTCCTGAAGTCAATGGCATTCTTTGCCACATGGCTCTGTGGACAGTTTACACTATTGATGTTTACTTTCTTTCAGGCCAGCAGAAGTGTGCCTCTCTGTCTCTTCACCTTCTTTTTAGGACTCCTCTGATTAGGTTAGGTCAACATATGAGAATATTTCTTCTCTTTAGAGTCAATTGATTAGTACCCAAAAATGAAGTCACATCCTATCATATTCAGAGGATTAGCCCATATCCAAGGGGAGAGAATAACACAGGATATGTACAGCAGAGAGTGAGACTCCTGGGAGACATCCAATAATTTTGCCTAATACAGATTGCTATTGTCTGCTGTCATTATTTTACCTTCATGAGTGTGATTCCTATCTATCCATAGTTTTGTAAATCATAGAGAGTAAGAGAGAATGCATTATTACCATAGACTCCACTTAGCATAATCCTTTGTAATATAATACATTTTTATTATATGTTAATTAAAATATATAGGTATAGATACATTTACACATATAAACATCTACTAGGTTGTTGAAAAAGTAATTGAAATTTTAGCATTGGTGAAATTTGCCATTTGATATTGGAATATATTCTTAAATGTGGTTATGTTCTACATCATTTTAATGCACATTATATTTTTTATTACTTGCTGTTTATATTTATTTTAGACTATGGAAACGATGTTAGACAAAAAGCAAATTTGAGCAATTTTCTTATTCAAGTTCAAAATTGGTCCTCAAGAAAGAGAAAAGTCACAACATCAACAATGCATTTGGCCCAGGAACTGTTAATGAAGTACAGTGCAGTTGTGGTTCAAGAAGTTTTGCAAAGGAGACAAGAGCCTTGAAGATGATGAGTGCAGTGGCCATCAGATGTTGACAATGATCAATTGAGAGCAATCATTGAAGCTTATCCTCTTACAACTACAGGAGAAGTTGCCAAAGAACTCAAGGTTGACCATTCTACCGGTCCTTCACCATTTGAAGCAAATTGGAAAGGTGAAAAAGCTCTATAAGTGAGTGTCTCATGAGCTGATCAAAATAAAATGTCATTTTGAAGTGTCATTTTCTCTTATCATATGCAACAATGAAACATTTTTTGATCAGATTGTGATGTGTAATGAATATGAATTTTATACAGCAACCTGCAATGACCTGTTCAGTGGTTAGACCGAGAAGTTCTAAAGTACTTCCTAAAGTCAAAATTGAACCAAAAAAGGTCATTGTCACTGCTTGGTGGTCTGCTGCCAGTCTAATCCACTATAGCTTTCTGGATCCTGGTGAAACCACTACATCTGAGAAGTATGCTCAGCAAATCAATCAGATGCACCAAAAACTGCAATACTTGCAGCTGCCATTAATCAATAGAAAGGGTCTAATTCTTCTCCATGACAATGCCCTACTGCAGGTTGCACAACAAATGCTCCAAAAGTTGAACGAATCAGGCTACGAAGTTTCATCTCATCTACCATGTTAACCTGACCTCTTGCCAACTGACTCTACTTCATGCATTTCAACAACTTTTTGCAGGGAAAATACTTCCACAATCATCAGGATGCAGAAAATTTTTTCTAGAGTTCATTGAATCCTGAAGCATGCATTTTTATGCTTCAGGAATAAACAAGCTTATTTTTTTTGGCAAAAAATGTGTTGATTGTAATGGTTCCTGTTTTGGTTAAGAAAGATGTGTTTGAGTGTAGTTATAATGATTTAAAATTCACACTCTGAAACTGAAATTACTTTTGCTCCAAACTCATAGTATTTTTATCACAGCATTCCCTTGATCTAATCCATATATTGTTTTCTATTTGTCCTTCAAAGAATTAGGTACTCTAGGATTAATTCTTACATTTTCAAGTAAATGTTTCAATGCATCTAGATACCAATTTTGTGTCATTATTGACTCAATCTTATCCCATATTGTAGCTCCATCATCATCAAACATATTTTACTTCATGGTATATATAAAACATTGAAATAACTCCTAGGCTACAAAGTTTCTGATTACAGAAATATTCTCATCCACAAAAAAAAGATACCAATCTTTTTATCACCTATTTTTTATTTATCATATCTATGAGAGAAAAACAATAACTGATAGATGTCCAATACCTGGAATGAATAATTAGTGCTATAGAAATTTAGAGACAAGTGTATATATATATATATACACACATACATATATACTTATGTATATATATACTTATATATATATATGCTTATATATACATATATAAACAAGTATATATATATATACTTGTTTATTGATTGTTCTTTATCACTTCATCCATTAAGTAACTGAGGAGATTGAAAACATGCATGACAGAGACCCTTCAATTTGCTTTCTGTGAAATTCAATTTTTTTCATATACATTTCCCCTTTTATTGAAATATATTATAACTCAATGAGTTTATTATAATCAAAAAGATATTTTATGCTTCCATCTGCAGTCTCATTGTATCTTTTTCCTTAGTACCAATATGCTGGCATTTTATAAGGTAAAACTCTTCATATAAACACATCCAATAAACAATATGCGATTCTTATTTTTTTATTGTCATTAAGCAGTGAAGTACTAAGAAGATTCTTTGAATGGCACTGTAAAGAGAGTCATATTTATGATGTACTCTCGAGAGCAGAGTCAGAAATACATTTAGAATCTGTTAAGATATTTTACTTACTGATGTATAACATTATGAAGATACTATATTTCAGCAAGCATCACTATAATTTTCTTCTCATCCAACATTTTAGTGCTGATGAACTTGGACATTGTCCAAGAAAACATCAAGAACAGACACTCCAAAGCATTTGCAATTCTGTATTTTACTCACTTACTGTATACTGACAAAGGGTATAATTTTAATATGTAGGCAAATCAGTCTATGAATAAGAAATGGACGATTCTAAAAAAGTAATCATTGAAATAGCTTCCATCATCATCTCCAGTAAAAAACAACAATAAATAAAAGGAAAGATCTAGTTAAGACATATGAATAAAATTATTAAGTTATGGTGATTGTAATCTTTCCTAAGCCATCACTTCAGGCTTTCAAATTCCTTTTGATGTCACAAGATTTATCACAATGTCTACATTCATGCTTTCTCTGTAGGAATTAGCTGTCTTTATCTCGCAGAGGTCAATATTTTTAGATCATTTTTTATTTCACTTTGAATCTGATTTGTATAATTATTTCATATGGAACTGTGCCAATTATTAGAATTACTTTTTATTTCACAAATATATCATTTTAATGTAAATGATAAACTGCATAAAAGGAAACTATCAGAAAAATTTTTCAGACACCACATTATTTTTGGTACTAAATGCTGAGAGTTAAAAGCTTTCTATTAATATTATTAATGATGAATATGCTTCAGTGGAGAACTCTATATTAGACAGAGCCCTTCACCTATAAGCCATTTGGTAGATTCAGTTTTCAAATGCAACACATAATAGTGTTCTTTTATTAGATCCACAAAATATTTTGGGGCAGAGTATCCAGTCCATCTATGCTAGTAATTAATACAGATAAATGTTAGAGAAAGTAGAGCCACTGAATTTACAAACACTTTTTGGTGAACTAATTTAAAACATAATGTTTAAATTCTTCCTATCTGGAGAAGTTATGGATAGTAGTCACAGATTATTAATTTATTTTAGCATTTTTACATTTCCTTTAAAGTTATTCAATATCATTTAATATAAATATAATGTAGTGCTGGTTTAAATTTTTTAGTTTATACATTCACGTTTGTACTATTTTGTAAGGAAGACTGGTTAGGAAAAATTTTAGGGCTTGAATTTTCATCTTTCCCAAGATTTAGAAAACAATTGGAAAGATATTCCATCATTTCCTGTGTTCTAGTATTGTTTAATAACATAGAATTATCTGTTCCTGGAACTCAGATGTAAAACTATCTGGAAATTAAATGCTTTGTGAAAGTTTTATCTTTCATTTTATTTCTATTTTAGGCGGCTTTTTTCAATTATTTTCTATTCAGATCTTCTACAAAATAATCTTAAAATTTCACATTTTTCCCAGAAAAACATCTATTTCATTGTGTTTTCAAATTTTATGAAACAGAACAGTAAAATTGTCATCTTAATATTTTGCATTCTACAGATCTTTGATTATATTCTGTCACATTTATAATGTTGTACATTTTTTTCCTTTGGTAAACATTCCAAGAGCCTTTAAAAAGCATATCTATTAGAGTAACTAGATCTACTGTGTACTTACCATTCCTACCATTTTCCATATCATGGCACATGAACTTATTTTCATTAACTACTCAACTCAATATTTTTCTGCTATTCATTGCTGTTTGTTTCATATCTTCATAAGTTGAAGGTTTAATTATTTTTCTCCTTTTTTGATGACTGTCTTAGTCTGTTTTGTGTTGTTACAAAAGAATACGTTAGGTTTGCCAATTTATAAAGAAAAGGTTTATTTGGCTCATAGTTTTGCAGGCACAAGTGGCACCAGCATTTGCTTTTCTTCTTCTTCTTTTATTACATTTTTTATCTCAGTATATTATGGGGGTACAAATGTTTAGGTTACATTTATTGCCTTTCCCCCCCATCTTCCCACCCCCTAGAGTCAGAGCTTCAAGAATGTCCATCCCCTAGACGGTGCGCATCTCACTCATTATATATGTATACCAGATGGTGGACATCACACTCATTATGCATGTATATACCCATCCCCTTCTCCCCCTCCCATCTGCCCGACACCTAATAAATGTTATTCCTATATGTCCACTTAGATGTTGATCAGTTAATACCAATTTGCTGGTGAGTACATGTGGTGCTTATTTTTCCATTCTGGGGATACTTCATTTAGTAGAGTGTGTTCCAGCTCTATCCAGGAAAATACAAGAGGTGCTGCATCACCATTGTTTCTTATAGCTGAATAGTACTCCATGGTATACATATACCACATTTTCTTAATCCACTCATGTATTGATGGTACTTGGGTTGTTTTTTCACATCGTTGCAATTGTGAATTGTGCTGCTATAAACATTTGAGTGAAGATGTCTTTTTTATATAATGTCTTTTGTTCTTGATGGTAGATGCCAGTAATGAGAGTGCTGGATCAAATGGTAGATCTACTTGTATCTCTTTAAGGTATCTCCATATTGCTTTCCACAGAGGTTGAACTAGTTTGCAGTCCCATCAGCAGTGTAGGAGTGTTCCTATCTCTCCACATCCACACCAACATTTATCATTTTGGGATTTTTTAATAAAGGCCATTCTCACTGGAGATAAGTGATATCTCATGGTGGTTTTGATTTGCATTTCCCTAACGATAAGAGATGTCGAGCACTTTTTCATATGCTTGTTGGCCATTATTCTGTCTTCTTTTGGAAAATTTTTGTTCATGTCCTTTGCCCACTCTTTGCTAAGGGCCTCAGACTGCAGCTGAAAGCAAACGGAAGCAGGTGTGTGCAGATCACATGGTGAGAGATGAAGCAAGAGTAGGGGAAGGTGACAGGATCTTTTTAACAGCCAACTCTCAGGGGAACTGTGGTGGGAACAAATAGAGTGAGAACTCACTTGTCACAGCAAGGGCAGCACCAGACTATTCATGAGGGAACTGCCTCCATGACCCAAACACCTCCCATTAGGCTCCACTCCAACTGGGGATCAATTTTCAACATGTGGTTTGGAGGATCAAATATCCAAACAATAGCAATGACAGTAGGATTTTATGTGATACATTTATTTCCCAATAAGATTGTACTTTATGTAATACAGTTTTATATGTCAGTTACTAAATGTTACTATATTTATTTTCTAAGCATCTTTTATTGCAGTTTGATTCCCTCTTTATTTCTAGTTAAGATTTGATATTTTCTTTATTTGTAAAGTTTTGGAATGGTTGAAGCTTTCAAAAACTATTAAGTTTTGATAAATTTAAATATAATTTTAATTTGTCTTTGCATTGGGGTAACTGTCTTATATTATTTTGCTTCAGAATGCACTGATATTTGAGTGTGTGTATTGGCCTATAAAATGATCAGGATTGGGAACTTTTTATGGATGTGTGGCTGTTTGTGTGTGTGTGTACGCACATGTAACAAAGAAACAGACAGCCAGATTGAGACCAAAACAGAGAAAGAAAGAGACAGAGAGCACACACATGTGTATTTGTGCATGTTCAGGAGTATATGAAAAAGAAAGAAAAGTATAGCAGCTGAATTGAATATTCAAAAATATATAAACTTAAAATTCTAATACTTTTAAATTTTGAACTTTTATTAAGTTCCATAAACATTTAATTTCACAACAACTTTATGATATAGGGCCCATTATTAATAAAACTTCTATTTTACAAAGGAGTAAACTGAGACATTAAAATAAATTATCAGTCTCTCTTGCACTAGGTCTTGGTTCTGTTGGGCTTGTATCAGGTTAAACAACAATGACACTCCTTTCATTCAGAGAAAGATAGGATCTTTGTGATGGCTGTGACCAGTAGAGTGTGGTAAAATGATAGAATAGTTCTTGGTGTAGGCTTATGAAAATTGATGATTTCCACTGCCTTAATGTCAGAGACCAGAACTGCCATATCAAAAGTCTGAGTATTCTGAGGATGCCATGCTATTTTGTCTAATGTAGGCAGGGGGAGAAGCCTTGCAGAGAAAAAGAGAGAAATGAGAGAGGAGAGGAGAGGAGAGGAGAGGAGAGGAGAGGAGAGGAGAGGAGGGGAGGGGAGGGGAGGGGAGAGGGGAGGGGAGGGCAGGGGAGGGGATGGGAGAGGGGAGGGGAGGGGAGGAGAGGGGAGGGGAAGAGAGGAGAAGAGGAGGGAGAGAAAAGAGCACACATGCCTGGTCAGGCTCCAGCTGTTCCAGACCCCAATTCTCCCAGTTATGGTCTCAAACTTCATGAATCAGAGATGATCCATCCTTGTTCAGCCTTTCTGATCCACATAATAGCAGACATAATAATAAATAGCTGTTTTATTATTAAGTTTGTTATGCAGCAATATAAAAACCAAATATGATTCTTTTCTTTCTCTCTCACTCTCATGCTGTGAAAGGCATATATCCTGTGTTTATTTATTTATTTATGATGAGTAAGGATTTTATTATATCCTATGCTTATTTTTAATGGTAATTTCTGTTTTTACAAGTTTATCTAACATAATTTATATAGCTGATTAACTGATATTGTCATGCATATAAATGTAAAATGAGGAAATTAGCATCAAATATCAGTAAAATTTTATACTTTAATGCATCTATTTTAGTAATTTTCATAATTTTATAAATTTGTAAAAAATCTATTGACAATAATAATGTTCTGTTGAAAAACTAATATTTGAATTTTTTTTGCCTTTTTATCAAACCACTATAACATGCTTCACATTTTTTATTTATTTATCTTATTTTTATTGACATCAGCTATATTATGCCAATAAACACCCCCTTACAAATTGAGGGATCAATTGTATAATATTCTGGGTTTGTAATTTTTTTTAAATAAAAATACATTATTGTGTCAGTATCTGTTGGCATTGGTGTGGACAGAGGCTTTTTCCTCACTTAATTTTTTTATATTTTCTATATTGAATGTTTACTATAGTGATATTTATATTGATATGAGGATAAACAGATAAATATATAGATATTCTCAAATGTAATGAGTTTTTTGGTTTTCTTATAGCTTTCTAGAATGAATCAAATCATTATATTACATTTGAATATTTTGTAATCCCTGTTTCCCATCTCCCTTAGTTTGTTATTCTATCATATATGTATAGAATGATATTAATGTATCTCCTATGTTCCTTTTATTTTTCTCATCATTTTCATCTATTCACTGACATTATCTGAATTCCAGGACCAGAGAAATTTTCTTCATTTATTTTCTACTTTATCGCTTTAATTTTCTGCAGCAATGAAACAGTTGTTCACTGCATATTGCCATTTCTAATTCATTACATGGATCTTTCATCTCAATGTTATCTTTATGACTCTGTATGTAACCAAACTCTTCAATCTCTTAAACATATGAATTTACATTTGTCCAAAATTTACTTCTTTTTCTTGGAACGATAATATTTGTGACAATATTTGTCTTAGCCAACACTTAAAGAATAAAGTCCATGCTTTACTGGTAAGAGCTGATTGCGAATGTCAGTAGAAGGTGTTGTTAGAAATTATTTTGGGTCCTAGTACACATCTCTGAAGAAATAGAGATAAGAAATGAAATCTTTAGGTATATTTTGTAGATTTTTACCACACCCCAAAAGAGATACGGTGAACCTGGGAGAACAGGTTCACCGTATCTCTCTTTTCTTCACCGAATAAATGAAGAAGGGAGGAGCTGAAAATAGAAGTAGAGTCAGTCACAGCGGGGAGTGCTGCCATTTGTCTAAGCGTGTCTTTTCAGTGTTTGGTGTGGCAGCCAGGAGCTAGCCTCCTCAGGGTGCCTGGCGATTGGAATATCTGACTTCCTTAAGAGCCAACTATAGCGTATCCCCTGATTTTGCCTGGCAGAGCCTGCTTTTCTGAGAGGTCTCCAAGTCTAAGACAGGAATAAATCTTGCCAAATGCACTTTTCTTATTCTGGCTTAAAGCAACAAGAATGCTTCCCCAGTGGCACTGCCAAGGTTGAAAATGCACTCCCCATTGCCCTATGGTGCATCTGATTGAATACAAATGGAGTTCTGCTGGAATCTGCTCTGGTATGCTTTCCAGATTGGGAGTTAGGCACAGATTTGTTGTTATTTGAATATGTTCTCTTATACTATACACAACAAACAATTACTTGATATTTCTAACATAGTGAGGAAACTCTCCTTGGTTTAAAAATATTGATTTGGGTTCCTCTCTTTTTTTTTTTTTTTTTGTATTTCATTTTTCATTTCAATTGCAGGTAAAAGTAGGGAAAGGGTGAAGAGCAATTAGACTGAGACCTACGTTGAGGCTGCCATCTCAACAGGCATTTCTGTCCCCCATTTTAAACACACATATTCATACCAAAATATTAGTTTTTTAAGACTTGAAGTTATTTCCATGTTGTGAATGAAACAATAAAGACACAGAAATTTGTTTAAGCTTTAGAAGTTCTTTCTGATTGAAGATACCTTTAATGTAAATTAGCAACACAGAAGCATGGATATTGAAAAGAAATTGAAAAAGTCACATTGAATGTCAGGAAACTGTATATAAGAATTATTATGTCCAGGCTTCATTATTTTTAAGGCCCTCTGAAAGTAACAATCTCTGCATGTTGAACATATTATTCATAAAATGAGTAAATTAGTCACTTTTGGATATTTGGAAAAGTATAGTAACCAGTACCTATTTGCTTTCAAGTGATAGAAATTGATAGAAAGAGATTTTTTTTCAGCATATTATGAAAGTACAAATGTTTAGGTTACATATATTGCCTTTGCCCCGCCCAAGCCAGAGCTTCAAGCATGTTCATTCCCCAGATGGTTGTACACCACACCCATTAGGTGTGAATATACTCATCTCCTCCTCCACCTCCCACCTCCCTGACACCCGATGAATGTTGTTACTATATGTGCACATAAGTGTTGATCAGTTAATACCAATTTGATAGTGAGTACATGTGGTGCTTGTTTCTCCATTCTTCTGATACTTCTCTTATTAGAAGAGGCTCCACCTCCATCCAGGATAATAAAAGAGGTGCTAGATCACCATTGTGTTTTGTAGCTGAGTAATACTCCATGGTATACATATACCAAATTTTCTTAATCCACTCACATATTGATGGGCACTTTGGTTGTTTCCACATCTTTGCAATTGTGAATCGTGCTGCTATAAACATTCTAGTACGGATGTCTTTTGTTCCTTTGGGTAGATGCTAAGGAATGGGATTGATAGATCAAATGGTAGATCTACTTGTAGCTCTTTGAAGTATCTCTATATTACTTTATACAAAGGTTGTACTAGTTTGTAATCTCACCAGCAGTGTAGGAGTGTTCCTATTTCTCTGCATCCACACTAACATTTATTGTTCTGGTACTTTTTGATAAAGGACATTCTCACTAGACATAAGTGATATTTCATTGTGGTTTTGATTTGCATTTCCCTGATGATTAGAGATGTTGAGCATCTTTTCATATGTTTGTTAGCCATAAGTCTAACTTTTTTGAAAAGTTTCTGTTCATGTCCTTTGCCCACTTTTTGATAGGGTTGTTTGATTTTTTCCTGCTGATTTTCCTTAGTTCTATATAGATTCTAGTTATCAGCCCTTTATTGGATGTGCAGCATGCAAATATTTTCTCCCATTCTGTTTGCTCTCCTGATAGTTTTCTTGGCTTTTTGACTTGATCAGGTCCCATTTAACAAAAAGAGAGAGAGAGAGAGAGAGAGAGAGAGAGAGAGAGAGATGCACATAAAATTGTATAAACAAGGACTTGTCTACTTAAAGAAGAAATGAATCCAGGGGATCAAATGTGGGCTCTGATTATCACTATACCTGCTGGATTTGCTTTCAGAATTTCTATAACATAGGGTTTAAAGTGTCTAATACACATTAAATGTTCTTATGAACATCATCACTAATTTTAGTATCATCATTAGCACATGATTCTATATTACCTCTGAAAGTTTTTCTATTGTTGTTGCTGTTGTTTTGTTTCTGTTTTGTAAAAATTAAATAACAGAATGATTTCATTCAATTACAGCATATTGATCATCTATAATGTATCAAACAATGAGTTGGCTACCAGGGAACACAAATAACTACCTCTAATGAAAGTTTATACTGTGTCAACCTGTTGTTTCTTTACTAGATTTAAACTCCTCCCTTGGTGAATTTTTGGGTTTTGAATTTGTGTTCTTCCAAAGACTGCCTTCAAAGATGAGGAACCATCAGTTCCAACAATCAAGCTTCCAGGTACCCATATCCAGCCGTGGCCTGTGCTCTTGTGCCTACTTATTGTCAAGAGCTGAGGTGCAGAGAACTGACTTGCTATGCCTCAAGATGGTAGATTAAAACAGGAAGTTAAAATTAAGGTACCAATTAAGACTTTATTTATTAATACTAACTATAATAGTGTAAATGAAAGGCCAGAAAGTCAGCATCAGTACCCTCAATGTTCCATTTTCTTCCATGGAACCAAAGTGGCTGAGGGTGAAGTGAATCAGCACGGATGGGGAAATCATCTTACTGCCAAGGAAACTTTGAATAAACGTTTCCTGCCATTTTATATACAGGGACTGTGGGAGGCACGGAGAGGAAGGAATAAGAGTGGAAATGTATCGAACACTAAGTCAGAGTGGAGAAAAGAGTCTTCAAGGCACTCCTATAATGAGGTTTCAGTAGAGTCATCTGGGGAAGACTTCAACTGAGGCTGCTCAAATGTAGCATTCAAATGGAAGCACCTGAGTTAGCAACATAACTATGCTGAGGATTGGTCCAGACCTGGAGAGACTGAGTACTGACTTCAACTCCTTCAGAGACTCCAAGGTACTAGCTGTGTTCCATATTGGTGTGGGGAGGGGAGCCTTCCCCACAAGGACTGTCAGGTAAGGTCTTTGTAATTGCCTATGGGAAGTAAGGCCTGAAAACTCACACATACATCTTATCCTGAAGTCAAACTCTTTACTTATTTTAAAGAGGAGACTTTAAATCTTTCCTATTCCTTGGGTGTCTCTTGAATTTGAAATTTTAAAACTACTTTTTAATATTTCTGCCTCAGATTATACTGTATTATTTAATTTACTACACTTCTGCACACCTAGTAAGTCATCAGTGTTACTCATGAGGTTACACATGTCTTCAAGGATTCTTTCCCATTGTAAACTATCCCTCTTTTTCTTTTATTTCAAATACTGCCTAATATTAATTACCTACAAATGTCTACTTCTTGGTCAGACTGCCCCTCTGAATTCAATACTTCATTTCAACTTCTACTTGGCCATATTTTCTACTATGCCAAAAAAGGAACTTCCAAGAGAACTTATTCCCAAGTGAACTCATAATCCCCCAGATATATATTTTTCCTTCTGAATTCCTCTGTGATGGATTTATATTACACATTCCTGAGCTCTTAAGCTAACAACTTCTAGAAACATCGTTGGTTAACATATATGTTCTTTATCACATTCGTTAGTTACAAAGTGTTGTTAAATATATTTATTAAATAATTCTTGATTTTCTATTCTAACCAATTTCCTGTTCTCTTTCTTCCTATTTTTAATTCTTCTCCCTTTTTACTGACAACAAAGTCTAATTAAAATATGTATTGTTCAAAACTATTACAATCTTAAAATCTATATTTCTCCGATATCAACAGAATACAGTTTTCAGAACCATTCTAGCCTCTAATTTTCCACTCCTCTCAAATTCTTACTAAATAAAAAGCATAAAGGACAGGTGCAGTGGCTCTCACCTGTAATCCTAGCACTCTGGGAGGCCAAGGCGGGCTGATTGCTCCAGGTCAGGAGTTCAAAACAAGCCTGAGCAAGAATGAGACCCCGTCTCTACTAAAACTAGAAAGAAATTAATTGGCCAACTAATATATATAGAAAAAATTAGCCGGGCATGGTGGTGCATGCCTTGTAGTCCTAGCTACAAGGCAGCAGGATTGCTTGAGCTCAGGAGTCTGAGGTTGCTGTGAGCTAGGCTGATGCCATGATACTGACTCTAGCCTGGGCAACAAAGCGAGATTCTGTCTCAAAAAAAAAAAAAAAAAAAAGCATAAAATTAAGCTTTCAATTTTTTCCTTAATAGATTTTTTTCTTTTGGTATTCACATCTCTGCACAAACTCTTTTTCTTGATTGAATTTTTTAAAATTCTTTTCTTCATTGTTGAACTCCTAATAGCTATCAAGGTTCAGTTTAAATATTACCCTTTATCCCTTCTCAGGAAATACTCTGTATAAATTTCACTGTACTATTATAACAATTATCATAACATTCTCTAATTACGTGTTTACAGATCTATGTCCTTTACTAGATTGTGGGTTGCTCACAGGCTGAAATGTTTCATTCATTTTTGTGTCCCTCAAACCTAACTATGTGTCTGATATATCAAAAAAGCAAATGTATAATGTTCCATATAGGGATATCAATTTCAATATAATTATTACTGTTAGAACTTAATACATTCAGGAAAATATGGAAAATATTGAAATATTTCAATAAAATACCTTTGTATATACATATATTTTCCTTTCCTTTGTAATTAATATTGCCTCCTATTTTCAGATTCAGAGGGATTTACTAAGTATACATATTTGTCTGTTTTAAGTACCATGTGGTATATAAAATGCTTTCAATGTTTCCTGTCATCTAGAAAATTAAAATTTAAGACCTGTTTTATCCCTGAATTAAGATAATTTGCCAAGAAAATTTCACAATTATTTATCTTAGAAAATATATGAGAAAATTAATAAACTACATAAAATATTTTCAATATGCCAAATTTATTCTCCCAAAATTATAATTGTATATCCAATGAAGCATGGAAAACATGATGTATGTCTTCTTTTGCAAATATAACTTACATTGTTTTACTTCATATTAAAATATAAACCATTATTTAAACACTAATGTACTATAAATATAATTTAATTTTATATATCAAAATTGTTATGTAACAAAATACCATTGGAAGTTAATAAATTTTAAAAAGCTTTTATTTAAAGCAGTAATAATACAAGTTATTAACAAAGTTAAAATTTTAAACCCATAGCAGCCTAAACCAGATTGCTTCTCATCACCTGAAATTATGCAACAACTAATTTTTAGTATGCAAATTAGTGTCAAATAAAAATTTTCAGGAATACATACAGCTTTTAAAATGTAATAAAATGGCTCATTAAAAAAGAATGCTTATGTAAATCACCATTTCTACTCACTTAACTAAGCTCCCACAACAATTTAGAATATTTAGGGTGAATATTCAGAATCTGTTAGGACTACTAACTTTAATTCTGTCAAAATTGAGACTTAATTCTAGTTGACTTAGTAGTTAACCATTTTGGAATATTGAAAGTACACAGTATTTGGAGTGCGAATACATGGGCTCAAGGTCAGGTGCTGCTACTTACTAATGGTTTCACATAGAGGGAGATAATTATCCTCTTTGACAACAATCATGTGAATTAAATATATATAAAATATTTATTAAGTATATATAAAATATAAACATATATATAATGCTGTGCTAACTCTATTCAAATGTTGGCTATATGCAGGGAAACTGAAGCACATAAAAATATTTTTAGATGATGATGATGAACAGATATTGTTGATGTATCAAGGCACAAACAGTGTATGATAGACATTTTTGCTGGGAAACATATAATCAGAGATACAGAATTAGAAAGAAAGCTGGATTGCTAGGAGTCTATGCTACCTCCCACCCACCAAAAACATGCTTGCTAAGTAAAAAGCTCAATAAATACATTAATTGGAAATTAAATCAATGTTGCTAATAGTACACTTGACTTTTTAGAATTGATAGCTGAGGCAAATTCTATTGTTAGGCAGCTCTTCATTCCTGACTCCAACTGTGTAACTTGAGGCAAGTTTTTTAACCTCTGTAAGCCTTAATTTTTGGTTATAACTTGTGTTTTCTTAGGAACTAATTAGGTAATGTCCAATTGTAAAGAACTTAAAAGAATATTTGTCATCTAGCAATAACTCACAAAGAGATAATATCATTAGCATTATTTAATCCTCTTCTTCATTATCATTATTAATAGATTAAACAATATAACATTTCATTTATAATTCTTTAGAAAGGGATATTAGTCTACGATTTCATGTCATCTCATTTTTATCCCAACAATGACTCCAATGAAAAAAAGTATTATCATTGTATTAATGAGAAAAATGGATGTATTTCAGAAAATGTAAATTATTTTATCAGAAATAACAGATCAGTATCATGTGGCACCTGTGTTTAAATCCTTGAGTGTTTTAGGGATTATGTTCTTTTTACTTTATCACCCTGGAATAATGTTAGAAGGAAGTAGATTTTGGAAATTAGTTATTACATATAAGTGCACAGAGTTAAAACTAATTGGTCTTTTATTATTTATACAATTTAATAAGAGCATACATTATTTTATTTGTTTTGCAGTAAATGATGTCTTATGTAACTTTAAATCATTTTTATTCTAAGCTATGTTTTAAAATACTTGTATCGATTCATACTCTAACATAAAATCATTGATTTTAATTTTGACTTAATATTATTGAACTTGTGTTTAAACACAATTTTGCTAGGCATGTTTTTCCCCAGTGTAGCATGAAAGAGAGTTCCTCCACATACACTTTCCCATTTTGGCTTGTCTTGCTTTGCAATTAGTTGTTATGAAGGAATTATCTTACAAATGTGTTTTTATTAGTGCAGTACAGACAAAACCTCTGCACGTCCCTGGAACAGAGTCTCTGATGAAGTCCTAAAATGACTCATCTTCTCAAAGTTACAAATGCCTGAAGTTCAGAAGCACTAGAACCGTACAAAAACCATCAGTGCTCATCCCTATCCCCCTCCTTTGTAGACTCACTGCAGAGCTTTACAATAGTGTACTTTTGGGTTTCCTCTTTGAAGGAATGTAATGTAAAAGATCAAAATAAAAACAGTTTCCGAGAGAAAGAAAAATCATTTAAACTTGAGACAAAAATAGTTTGAAGTAATTTAATACAAGCTTTGATAAAATATTCTTTTAAGACACACAATTAAAAGGAAAAAAAAATTTTCAATAATACTCATTTTTGAGTATACACATTTTTCAATAATACTCATCTCTCTATAAAGGGGAAGCCCCATATGTTATTATTTCAATAGCAAAATCCATGGCCTAGATAATCTGTTTAGACTACATATTTTTAATAACATTAGATGTTTTATTTTTCTATTTCATAGCATTGTATAAAGCTCTAGCCAAATAAGATGTGGCAATTTTTTTATTTTAGCAGATCTCATTTTTTAACCATCATTAAACCAACTTCAATTTTCAGACTACTTGTGGAAATTCATTATTTTCTCTAACTTCATTAGGTTCAGATTGAGCTTCCAGTCCAACCCACATAACATATGGATACGTATTCTAACTTATCAATGAATATATAACACCACCATTAATTTTTTTACTGATTTCCATATGGATGTTGGCAAATGGCTATTTTATATTAATGAGTAAAATAAAGAATATAGATAAAACATTACTTTCTCCAAACTTTACTTCTATGCATTTATAGAAATTTAAGAAACAGTGCTTCAAAATTCTTTCCTTAGTTGAAATTTATACATAGACATAATTACTTATATAATTCAGATCTCCAAACTTCATGATTTTCTTATCTCTTTTGCCAATTTAGAAAATAACATATTCTATCAATTTCAGAGAAAATTTAGCAATTACTTATGAGGACTTAAAAAGAACAGGAAGAGGCTATTAACGATGAATTTATTCTATAAAATAACTATTATAGATATTATATCTAAATTGGTATTTTAAATTTAATGAGAAAAAATTTAAAAATATATATGGTAATTTTCTCAGCATCTCTTTTTAATCTTATATAAAATATGGGGTTATATTGTGAAAATCTTATGTGATATGAAAATCAATATTAAGTTTGTGAATTTGTTTTTAGGAAACTAAGTTTTATCATAGGACAATCTCTCTAACACTATTAACACTTCCTTAAAGAGAAGGCACAAGAACTTGTATTGAGTAGCTATTACAATATTATTTGGAAATTGCAGTTAAAACATTTTCTCTTGCAAATTCTACAGAAAAGACAATATGACTACATGAACATATTACCAATGTCTCATGCCAGTTAGAGGGCCTAACATTTAAACTTTACTAGTCTTATGGCAAATCTATGTACTTCCATAAGCACACATTATTTCCTGTTCTTTCATCAGCCTGAAGTTGTTAGGCAGTAATTTCAAATAGAGCAATATTCAGTGTTTACATTAATATTCTCTAGCAAAGCTTTTTAGAGCTGAGTCATGTTGTATGCTAATTTTACTTTTCTCATCTCACACCATTTTTTTTTTTTTTTGGCTTCTTTGGTTGCTTGAGTCAACGTTAGTCTTATGTCTATGTTTACTTAGTTTTCTACATACTTAAAATTGTGACCTCCAACACTTCCCTTTGGTTGTTAAAATTTGTCCTCAATACTTTTAAAACGTCATGTTTTTAAGCAAATTTTTCTTTATTTTTTTCATTTAAGTTACCTCTCTTGGAAAAGATCTGACACTCTCATATCTGAAGGTTTGCTGTAAAACTCTCATATGAGATCTCCTTGGCCAAAATCCTAGGAATTTTCTTTATTTCCTTTTCACTTAGATCCTCTATTCCCTAGGTCCCATGGTTCTGTCTTCCTTCCTAATTTTGTGTGAAGTATTCCTTTGTACAGCTTCTTCATAAGTGGTATTTGGAGGTGAATCTTTTGAGAACCAAGTACCAGAAAATTGCTTATATTGAAGACTTACACTAAATTTTTAACTGCTGAGTATAGAATTCTAGGCTGTGTGCAGAATTCTGTTAATTTTTTTTTCTTTCAACTTTAAAAATACTGACCCATGACCTGTTGACTTCCAGTATTGCTGACGAAAAGCAATAAGAAACTCTCTTTCGCAGTCATGACCACAATCAGGTTTGTACCTGAGAAGATGTGGATACAGGCCAAAAGAAAGAAACATCTGATGTATGGACCAAAATTAAAATACATTATTGTGAAATTTTAGAACAGTATCTTTGAAAAGAAGATTCAACACAGGTACTGTAGAGATAGAAATCAAGCTACATATAACACTAAAAATCAGGATATTTGAAACTTTTTAATAGCAACACTCTCAAAGAACTGGAAGTTAATGTATCCTGGTACATTCCTCAACAAATCATCCAACAAATGAGGGATGGAAACTGATACAGAAATACTTCTGTTTCCTTTTCAGTGAAAAATTCTGAAATGAATTCCATATGTCCCTCAGAACATTGCAATAGGATTGAACTCCAGTTGGCCATGGCATTGATTACACATGTGTACACTGGCCTTTCTTTCTTTTTTCAGTTTTCTTGGTCCTTCATTCTTCCTTCCAGGAATTGCTGCACTCAGAAACTACATGCAGCCAAGTCTTTGTCTCATACTTTGCTTTCAAACAAACAAACACAAGTTAAGAGAGTTCATTTATTGTGCTAGGGGCTATATAGACACTTTCCAACCAAATATCACTGGATATTCTGCAAAATATTGGATAATTCTGCAAAATTTTATTTGATTATTTGTTTGAAGAATTCTTCCATTCATTTTTTCTTTCTTTTAAAAACTAATTTTATTTAAATGTTGACCCTCCTAAACACTTCACTTATTATTATTTTTTCAATCTGATTTTCTCCAATATCTGTCTCTCTCTTTGTCTTCCTTCTTTGCCTTTTATTTTTAAATTAAGCTTTTTTTTTTAATTTTGAGAATTGTAGATTCACATGCAGTTGTAATAAACAAAATAGAAAAATCCCACACCATTTAAGCAGTTTCCCCTAATGGTAACATTTTGCAAAACTATTCTACAATATGACAACCAAGATATTGGCAATGATTCAGCCACAGCACAAAATAATACAGAATATTACCATTGCCACAGTATGCCCATGTTGCCCATTTATAGCCTATCACTCCCCTCCCACTCCTATTCCTCATTACTCACCAGCAATTATTAATATGTTTTCTTTAATTTTGTTGTTTCAAGCACATTATATAAATGGAACACTATGTACCTTCGATATTAACTTTTTCACTAAGCATAATTATCTGGAGAGTCATCCAAGTTGTTGCATATGTCAATAGTTCATTCTTTTTATTGCACTTTATTTTTAAGCATTGAAGGACATTTGGGTTGCTTTAGTTTGGAAATATTATGAACAAAGATGCAAGAGACATAGGTATACACATTTTCTTTGATGATAAGTTTACATATCTGAGATGAATGTCCAAGAGTGAAATATCTGTGTCCTATGGTAATTACCATATGAATATATGCAAGTATTATATACCTATAATAATAAAAATAAAACATAAAAAAATAAAAGAGAGCACCCACTGAAAATTGTATATAGTTTTTGGTTTTTTTTTTAAGAAATGGTCACACAGTTTCTTAGAGTACAGTTCATATATCAGTGGATGAAAGATCTAATTTCTCTACATCTTCAGCAGAATTTGATGGTGTCACTGTTTTATTTTAGTCATTCTGATAGGTGTGTAGTGATATCTCATTGCAGTTTTATTAATAATTTGCATTTCTCTAATAGCTAATGATGATGCATATCTTTTCATGGGCTCTTTGCCATTTGTACATTTTCTTTGCTTAAATGATTCTTAATATATTTTTCTCACTTTTTAATGGAATTTTTGTTTTACTTTTGAGATTTGAGAGTTATTTGTATTTTCTAGAAACTAGTCCTTTGTTAAAATATGATTTGCAAATATATCCTTTTAGTCCATTCCTTGCATGTTTGTATCCTTTTAACAAGGTCTTTCCCAGAACAGACATTTTTAATTTTGTCCAATTTATCACATGTTCCTTTTGTTTAATTAAATATTTTATGTATTTATTTTCATTTTCTTAATTTTCTTTTCTCAAATTTTTCTTTTATTAATTGTACTTTTTGATATAGATCTAAGAAAATCTTTGTCTAGCCTTATATCCCAAAGATTTTTTCTATGATATTATTCTAAAAGTTTTATAGTTTTATGATTTACATTTAAATATTTTATGCTACATGTTAGATTTAATTTGAAGTTAATTTTTTTGCCTATGTATATCCACTTGTTCTAGCACTATTTGTTGAAAAGGATAGCTTTGTTCCATTGGACTGCTTTTCTATCTTTGTCAAAACTTCGTTGGAAATTTCTTTTTTCTTTAAAAGTGTTGAGCATATTTATATGGGTCTACTTCTTGGTTATCTATTATTTTTATTGACCTACGTGTCTATGTCTCCACAAATACTATACAGTTTTTATTGCTGTAGTTGTATAATATCAGGTTGACTTATTCTTCCAACTTCATTCTTTTTCTTCCAAATTTTTTTTAGCTGTTCAAGTTTCTTCATTTTTCCATAAATGTTTTAGAGTAATTTTATCTATATCTACAAAATATCTTGCTGAAATTTTGATAATAATTGCCTTAAACCTCTATATCAATTGGGAAAGTATTGATATTTTTACAATGCCGGGTTCTCCAATCTATAAAGGCAATATATCCCCATTTATTTAGATCTTCTTTGATTACTTTATCAGTGTTGTGTAGTTTTCAGCATACAAATCCTGTACAAATTTTGTTAAATTTGCATATATTGTAAATATATGTATATATAAAATATATAGAAAAGAGCAATTCTAAATGGCATTTTTATTTTTAATTTTGCTCTTTACATATTCTTTGACACTGTCTTAGTACATTTGGGTTGCTATTACAGAGTACCATAAACTGGTAGCTTATATAAAGCAGAAATTTATTTCTCATAGTTCTGGAGGCTGGGAAGTCCAACATCAAGGTACTAGAAGATTCAGTATCTGGTGAGGGCCCACATTTTAGCTTTCTGTTTCATAGATGGCTGTCTTCTTACTGTGTCCTCACATAGTGGAAAGGGAGAACTAAAGTCTCTTTTGGTCCTTATAAGGGCACTAATCTCATTCCTGAGGGCTCCACCCTCATGACCCAGTCACCCTTCAGAGGCCCTATCTCCTAATACCATCACATCATGTGGATTAGGCTTCAACATATACATTTTGGGGAGGCACAAACGTTCCATCCTTAGAGAGACACCTATTACAGTTTGGAGAGGGTGGAAGTCTAGGCTTCTCCCTGGTCCTTTGCTGACATGGATGTGGGAGGGACCACAGTTTCCTGTATTTATCTAGAGTAGAGCACTTCTTGTCTAAAAATTTACTCTTATTAAGCTTCCCTTTTCTTTCTTTTGGCTGCAGATAGCAGGCTTTTGTTACTGCTTTTATGCATATGGGAGTATTCAGGTCTATGGTTTCCCCAGGATATGTGAGGCAAAAAATAAACCCCAAATAACTCACCACTATGTTATTTTTCAGGTCCCAGCATCCCTAGCTGGTCTTCTTTATCTCTGCCTTTACAGTATTTTTTTTTATGTTCTTTAAATATTATTTATAATACATTAAATTTTAATCGTACTTATTAAGAAGAATAGGGAAATTTATGTCCACTTCATCTTCATAAAACATAAGTTGTTTTTAATTTTTTTTCACTTTGGAAGATTTCAATTTTTATATTAAGCTGCACAGGCATCAATACTTGTGTGTGTACAGGATATAAACAATTCTTCCTGCCACAGTGTCTTCTCCCCCAACAGGAGCACACACACGTTCAATCATCTTTCTTTATGTAGAACAACGGTGCTGATATTCCTTAAACATTAGCTAAAAATGTGTCATCACAATTTTAATGTCCAAGAACTACTTTTATTACTTTAAATATTATAAATTTATAATATCCCATTTCTGCTGCATAAATGCAATATATATATATATGTATATATATATATATTTTAATATCCCAGAAGACAATTTCATTTAAGTTTTTATCTTTGTGCTTTATTTTATTTCCTTAGGGGTTTTGGGGAATGATTATTTTGGTTTTAATCTTTAAGTTAAAGGCATTTCTTGGATATCTACTGATTCTAGAGCTTCCCTTCATATTTAAGATTAAGACAACAAAAACTAAATGGGAGATCTTTGCTCATAGATAGGACTCATTAACACAGAATTCCATTTTTCTCAATATTTGTACTTTTCAGCTTAGACTAATCAAATTCCACAGAGAAAAAGGTCTTAATATTCTTTTTACAGTATACTACATTACTTCATTTGGCGAACCAGTATGGTGGAGACCCCATAATCTTCTTATATATTATGAAATATTTATATGTGTGTTTATGATTTTTATAAAACTAATCTCCTTCAAAGACTCATATCCAGCTATAACTGTCAATTCCCAAACAAGAAACTGTGATTTTGCTTTTCAGAGTGTAAAATTCAATTCTATATTTTTATCCCTCCCAAATATTGATGTATAAGAGACAAACAAAATTGTATATATTTATGGTGGTACACAATATTATCTTTATATATGTTTTCATTGTAAAATGATTATAACAATCAAGTTATTAATTAATTAGCATATTCATTACTTCACATAATTACCCCTTTGTGTGTGTGTGTGGTGAGAACATTTAAAATTTACTCTCTTAACAAATTTCTAGTAAACAATACAGTATTAATAAAGATAGCCACCGTGCTGCACACTAGATCTTCAAAATTTATTCATCCTGCATAACTGAAACTTTATTGTGATTTATTCTATTAGGGTGTACCTGGGGCAGAGAAACACTATCCTCTTCCAGCAGCACTTGAATATACTAATTTCCGGGCTTTGGGGGTTATCTGTAATAATAGATATTATTATTTATAATCTATAGATAAAAGATATATATATATATAAGATATAAGAGTTATTATATATATAATTAAAATGGCTTACATAATTATGTTTATCATCCTTTTCCTGGATATTTAGTGTGGCTTCAGTAGCAGGCAGAGCTAAAATGTTACACTAGCCAAATCCAAAACATATAGGTAAACAGCCAGTACTTTCGATGGAGTTGTAAAATGGTTTCTCCACATTAATATAGAATAATCCACTAGCTACTTTTGGGTTTGTTTCATCAGACTGATTGTTTCATGATTTTTGCAAAGTTTGCCAGTTGATATAACATAATCCTGAGGGACTTTGTGTAGATATTTTATATTGCAGTATTATAAACTCTTGCCACATTGAATGGTTTCATTCAGTGTGACGTTGTACGTCATCTCATGATGAAATTGGCATTTCAAAGTAAATCTGGATTTTCAAACTAAGATATATTGATCCTTCATTTCACTTCCTCTTTTTCAATTAAACACACCCAGCAGCTTTTTTGGCTCTTACAAGAGTACTTTCAAGAGCTGTATTTTTTTTTTTTTTCTTTTTGATAATTGCACTGTCTATTTGGTTTTATAAAATAACAAGCGTATTAGAAATAGAGGTATAATTTTTGTCTCATTTAGCTTTGAACTGGCTTATTCTATTATTTCCCTAATTGTTTGATGTATCAGAGTTCCCATGGGTCTCTTGCTCGCATTTCTTATTTCTGTATTTGTAGTTAGAATTTTTATCTCAACTGTCAGCAGATCATTTTATTCCAACTGTGCCTTCGAACAGACACATTAAGAACAATCCCAGTGGTGCTTTTGGCCTGCTTAGAATTCATAATCAGAACCTTTCAAACTCCAGATACCTAGGAAATTCTCTACTCAACATGTACATGGATGTTTGGCCATTCCCTCCTTCCAGGGAGTAGAAGACTAAAAGAGCTCAACTACCCCTCGCAGGATTTTTCCCTTCGGAAAGAATGTTTTTATTTTATTGAAAATCCTAATTCTGTTTTTAAATGTTTGAAATATTGAAGTAAGCAATGTTGAGCTCAATATTAGTAGTGCATCCAGTGATGGTGCATCCAACACATAGTGTTTCAACATATAGGAAAGAATCTTCATTTGTTACATGTGTGCTTAGAAGTATTTGTGAAAACTGCTATCTGAAAGAACAGCTGTTTAAGTACAGGCATCAAGACTTGTGTGTATAGGATGTAAATAGTTCTTCCTGCCACAATGCCTTCTCCCCAAATAGAAGCACACATTCAATCATCCTTCTTTATGTAGAACAACAATGGTGTGGATATTCCTTAAACATTAGCTATCTATCATATTACCAATACCAATCTTCATATTTTTGGTTTATTATTATTATTGTCACATTTAAACTTGTATCTTTATCCTTTTGGGGACTCAACATCCTTTGAAGACCAAAATATGCATAACGGAAAAATCTGGAAAGCTATTTAGTTTAACCATCTTATATGTCCTCACTGCTCTATCTCTACTTCTGAACCTTAGCTGTGCCCTAATGAACCTGGAAAACTTTCCTCTGAGTAAAGCATTAGTTTCATTCTGTCCTCAGTTCTTCCCCTTCCTCTCTCACTTTCCTTTCCTTCCTGATTGGTTCAATTCATAAAGCAAGGTTTAAATCCATGCTTTTCTGGAGGTTTGGTGGGATCACAGTGTCATAGAGCAGAGTGTTTGAGACCAAGAGTGGTCACAAGGGCATCTATGAAGGATGGTGGAATAACTTGGGGTGTTGAAACCTGAGCAGGGAGAGGAGGACATACACTAAGGATGAGTGGGTGTGGTACTCATGGCTATGATGGAAGGTTGGTTATATACAGGGGACTTGTTATATACAACTATAGGAAGAGATGAAGCTAAGATAAACTCAGGACAATGAAGTAAGAAATAAAATTAAATGACATAGAGATTGGGAAGGATGTAAAACTATCTCTCCTTACAAATGGAATGATCTTAAACATTTAGAACATCCTAAGAAATGCTCCCCCTACCTCGAAAAATAAACCTAAACTACTATTAGAATTAATAAACTAGTTTGGCAAGGTTGTAGGAATATAGACAATCACTGCCATAGGATGGCTTGACTTATGATGTTTCGAACTTACAGTGAATTTATCAGAGTATTAAATGCATTTTCAACTTAAGATATTTTCAATCTATGATGGGGGACATAGACTCACTGTACATTGAGGAGCATGTGTATACAACAAACAATATCTTTCCTATTTGCCCTGTATACATACATACATATGCACACACATAGAAATATATATGGATTATGTCTCAGAATTAATGAGCTAGCATCCACATCACAGTTTCTAAATAACATTGCCCAGTAAAATGATCTAGGACTTCATGGACAATGGATAATTTCAAAGAGATACATGAAAAGGGTCATTTTTTCAATTACTGTTAAACATAGTCATCTGAAATTTTGATTTGGATTGTATTGAATATGTAGATCAATATGGGAAGTAAATATATTAAGTTCCTGATATTTTCTCTATCAACTTCAGGGTCTTCTTACATCCCCTATGCCGGCCAACTCTCTCCACTTTCTCTACCACAGGGAAAATTACATATCCTGAAGTTAATTTTGTGTATCTCTCCTACTCTTCACTATATGCAATTACTTACTATCAAAGGATTCTGCTCTCAGCAAGCTCTAAAGAGAAAGACATTATTTGTAATTAAGAATTTCTGTAACATATGTAGAGGTCACTGTTAACTTCTCAAGAAAAATTTTTTTAAAATGAACTTGAGGAAGATGATAAGACAGTTTTGCAATTTGGGAAGGATTCTTTTTAGTCTTTCTAAAACAGAACACAGACAAAAAAAGGATTTTAAAAAAATATTATTAGAGAAATATAATTAAAACATGGCTAATTTTACACATTAAAAACTTAGATTTTTGAAATTTCTATTTTCAATTATCAATGGCCTTTGTTGAGATCCTCTTGTCATTTTTAAATTTTTCTTATATACCCTATTTATTTATAGAATTATATACATTTCGCTTGCATAATTATTCCTATTTGATTTCATGGCATGAATTTTTTTTTTATTATTCTCTGAATCCTGTTAATAAAACTGCCACAGGTATATAACTTTGTTTTTCAACTTGCACTGGCAAAGTAAAAGATATTATCTAAATATTTTAGAAATGACTCTTTGAAAAGAATGGGTAACTACTCCCAAGCAGCTTACTATTCTAAAATCTCAAATAGGTGGCTATTATATCTACATAGAATGAATTGGAAATTTTGATTGTTTCTTACTAATTTGACTGAAGCAAATGGGCATGTATATATGAGATTGATACTAACTCTGATAAATATTGAATAATTCACTTCATGAATCATTTTTACTGGAAAATTATTCACAGTGCTTTTAGCTCTATAGTCATTTGCTAAGGGAAATGTCTTATGCAGCACCTGATGCCAAGCAAAGAGACCCTGGGTTATTGCTTGTGCCAAGGTTGCCCTGTTTTATCTTAGTTATTAATGTGCCTCATACCTAGGTATAGCTAAATTCAAGAGAGAAAAAACACACAATTTAAGGCCAAAGGAACCCCTAAGCACACCTGGGCATTATAAATTAATGTGGAACAAAATTATGTTCAGTAAGGAATAAATATCTCCTTTGTTACAGTATATTTACCAGAATATTTTAAAACTATCAGGACCTGTATTTTTAATACTGGTAGCATTTAGGATACTGATGAGTAACCAAAAGTACAGTCACATGTGAATAAAAGAATCTTACTTGATATTATTTGTACATGGTTATCTCCCATTGCAAATCAATGTTCAGATTTAAGCCATTTTTTTTGAGAAAAATTTTCTCAAGCTTTTGTAATTCAAACTGACCCAGTAATGTTCCACATATATTACCTCTTTCCTCATAATTAAATGAAGCCATCTAGAGGATATGAGGGTAGGAGAAATATCAAAAGGGAAATAGACTAAAGTACATTGTTGCTGAATGCCTTTAAAATGTGGCCTTAAATTTTGTTCACGTCTTGTCAAATGATTTTGCCTCATTGCTTGATTTTCCAAATTGATTTTGATAAAATTACTTCTTGACCCATGACAAATCTTAGAAATACACATTTCTCTACTTGCCTTTTCTCAGACACTAACATAGGTGTTCTAACTCAATGCAAATGTCTGGTAGTAAATTCAGAAGATATGCATATCTGTATCTGTCTAGTTTTCTCTTTCTGGATTTCTTTAGGAATACTAGCTGGATGTATGTTTATAAGAAAGAAGATATGTTTACAAGGAAGGAGATGTGTCTTGAGGAAGGCTTACAACGATTATGAGGAAATAATTCCTGTTTGAAATTACTTTGTTTTGCACAAATCATTTATTCACTCAACCAATAAATGTTTTGATTACTGACAAGGCACTGTTCTAGGCCCTGGAGATGTATCTTTAAAGAATAAAAAAAGTATATTTAAAAATCCCTGCCTTTGTAAAATTTACATTATTGTGGTCATGAAGACATAAAATAACAAAATGACTATATTGCTTCACAACCTCACCTTTCTTCAGTTGTTATTTTTAATGTTCTGAGTATCTCAAAATAATGATGGGTAATCTAATTAAAAATGTTAAATGGATATGATGATAAAATTTCTAGGCAGCCTCTTGAAGTACAAACCAACAAAAAAAAAAGAAAACAGAAAAGAAAAGGAATGATGCTCTCCTCTGATAAGAAAATAAAATTCTCCTGTCAAGCAATTGATATTTTCAGAATTATTTTGGAACCAATTTGTTAAATTGATGTTTTGGAGATTTCAGTTTTCTCATAGTGGCTATAAAATCAATTTTATTTTACTATTCAATTAATGAAAGCAAGTTCAAGTTCACAATTTTATTTTAAAAGCTTAATTCATTTTTCTAAAACTAAGTTTTATTTCTTTCTTCTGACTTGTAAATAAAGTCAAGAATTATCTTCCTAAATGTATATAAAACACGAGATGTCAATATATGCACCAACTCATAGATTTGAGAAAATAGCTAAGAAGTTCAAGATAATTTTGTTTAAAGTAATAAAATATAAACATATATTCAAAATTATTATCCGTAAATATAATTGAAAAACATTTGGCAACTTAAATATACCTCCAAAAGTATCTACAGTTAGAAAATAGAAAAAAAAAAGAAACAAATAGAGATGCAGGTTTTAAACAAAATATTTGCTATATTATTATGGGGAGTTAGGTTCGGTGGATATTTATTTATATTTGTGCTTCACAAATCATTCTACCAAAAAGTTTCTAAAAGTAGAACAGAATAAATACTTTTTTCACCCCAAGACTATGCAGGAACGACAGGTCCCTCCCTAAATCGAAAGAGGATTTTTTTAGTGGCCTGTGATTAAAAGTAAAAACTTAGATAAATATTTTCTATGTCTTGCTATGATTTTTTTTCTAAAATTAAATAATTCCCAGACTTCAAGAATCTCCAGGTAGAGGTCCTAATTATCAATCTCATCTACCTTTGCTAAATTCTTAGGATATAGCAAAACTGAAAACACTGCAGTTCTATATGCATTAGTGAAGAGATGAAAACAATGTCATATACTATAATGTTTTAATGAAGGGCTATTCCAAGTTGATGTGGGTCACGTGACAGTTCCTGCTTTTCAGTTCTTCTTTTTTGATGAGTCATATTTTCCTCCCTATCCCTACCATTCCTGCCTTAGTTCAGACATGAGTGCAGTAGACTCTACTTTTTAACTGCAACTCAATAATTCTTCCCTCTAGTCTGAAATAAATATCATCACATTGTTTTATAGAGCTCTTTTTTCTAAAATGTCTCCTAGCTTAAAATATATAACACCATCCTAAAACCAAAATTAATAAGCCCCAAATCTCTTGGTTATTTTCCCCCAATTAACTTATTTTATAAAATGCTTAGTGGTAGGGGTGATATACAAAATATTTACACATACCAAGGCACAGGTAACAACTAAGCAGAATCAACTTTTTTTGGATGCTCTACCAGTGTGTGCCACCTTTTTAGTAGATAATCCAACTAGATAAGCAAAACATATGATACTTTATTATATAGTCTGAAACTAAATTTACAATTGCTCCCTACAATCACTTTCATGAACTTTTAGTCCAGCTACGGAGAACATTTCCACTTACTGTGTCAACAGTCCACACCTCGCATATCCTTCTGTGCATATTTTTCTATTTTACATTTCTCTTGAGTCTTCACCTGTAAATGCATTCTTAAGATATAGCTGAGTTGCTCTCATATTTGTGAAGCTTCCTTCTCTAATTTCCAAAACAGAATTAATGAGCCTTCTGTGTTAACACAAAACTGTATACATACACTGGGGCTACAACACTCTTATGCATAAGACTGTACTACTTATTACTTATTATTTATTTAATAGCAAGTATATCTACTAACAGATGAAGATGTAAAAACACATGGAAGTTTTAGGGGACACAAAAACTTTTGCAGAGAATGAATTTGGGTGTACAACTTAGTTGTAACTAACTTGAATAGGCAATATATTAACACTCTATACACACAGAGACATATAGATTTTTTTTTAATTTCAGCATATTATGGGGGTACAGATTTTAAGATTTCAATAAATGCCCTTTCCCCCCCTCCCCACCAAGTCTGAGTTTCCAGCATGACAATCCCCCAGATGGTGCACATCTCACTCATTATGTATGTATATATCTGCCCCCCTCCCCCCTGCCCAATACCGTATTACTGTAGTACCTATGTGTTAACTTAGGTGCTGCTCAGTTAATACTAGTTTGCTGGTGAATATATGTGGAGCT
Organism: Mirza zaza; assembly: GCA_008750895.1. Lineage (NCBI taxonomy): Eukaryota > Metazoa > Chordata > Mammalia > Primates > Cheirogaleidae > Mirza > Mirza zaza. Next base: position 35,751 of record VSMD01122931.1, on the reverse strand, counting down.
TGTTTTTCCATTCTTGGGATAATTCAATTAGTAGTATGGGTTCCAGCTCTAACCAGGAAAATATAAGATGTGCTATATCACCATTGTTTCTTAGAGCTGAATAGTGCTCCATGGTATACATATACCACATTTTATTAATCCATTCTTGGATTAATGGAAACTTGGGCTGTTTCCACAGCCTTGCGATTATGAATTGTGCTGCTATAAACATTTGAGTGCAGGTGTATTTTTTATAGAGTGTCATTGGATCTTTTGAGTAGATGCCCAGTAATGGGATTGCTGGGTCAAATGGTGGATTCACTTGTATCGCTTTAAGGTATCTCCATATTGCTTTCCACAGAGGTTGAACTAGTTTGCAGTCCCACCAGCAGTGTAGGAGTGTTCCTCTCTCTCTGCATCCACGCCAGCATTTGTTATTTGGAGACTTTTTGATAAAGGCCATTCTCACTGGAGTTAAGTGATATCTCATTGTAGTTTTGAAAGAATCCTTCTAAAATTTTGTGTGAACTTAATTAACTTTATAATTTGCTTTCAGAATAGTTATTAAATACTATATTTCCCACTCAGCAGAAATCATACCTCTGAAATATATTGTGGTTACTTTATGATGGCACATGCATTTCTGAAATTCATTCCTAAAATATTTTTTATATTTTCTGTTACCATGAATTGGTTATTTTGGTTTCCAATATATATTTCAGCCAAGTATGTAGAAAATGAAGAATATATTGACTGTTGTGTACTTATCTGCAACATAGTTATATTAGAACTATACATTCCCAACTCAAAGGGACTAACTGGGAGTCCACACTCTACTGTAATGTTTTGTTTTGTTTTTAAAATAAATTTCTATAGCTGCTTTTGATATATTTTATGTCATCTGTTAATGAATCTAATACTGTTTCTTCTTTTCCAAAATTTAGTATTCTAATTTTTTCCTGATGAATGGTAATGTGAAGGACAAGTATCTTATTTGTTGAAAATGCCTTTAGAGTTTTTAATGTTGAGTTTTTTTGTCTACAATAAATTTTCTTTATTAAGAAAAAAATTCTTCTACTCCCATGAAAGTTTTAAAATTTGCGATATGTATTAAAGTTATCAAAATACAGAAAGTTTTTAAAAATCTATCTTGTATCTATAACTATTTTAATAGCTCTCTTAATATTGTAGCATCTTTACATTCCTGGGATAGAATTTCCTTTCATCCTTGACATAGTGTTTGATTGAAAGCAATTTGATGAGAAACAAATTGGTCATAATAAAATTTTCATAAAAATAAAATTGGCCTCAAAATAAATATGCCCCATCACTCTTGTTTTAAGCAGGTTCTTACTACTGTCAGTGGTCAACTCTGGATCAATTTCAGTCAATTATTTTTAAAAAATGGCATTGGTTTGACATGAAGTGATAAAATATTTAGTATGTTTTCAGTTGAGAGTGATTAAAAGAAGAAATTGTTGATAAATTAATGGAAACATTTCTGAAGGAGATGAGACATAATTCATTAAAAATTTATCAAATTTTAAAATACTTAAGAAATCTTAAAGCCTGGAATAACAGAGTTTTCTATTCATAGATTTTTTTCCTGTACCCAGATTTATTTAGATTTCACTATTTGTCCCAATATTGTCCTTTATAACAAGAAAATCTTTGTTGCACTTAATTGTCATGCCTTTTTTTTTTCACCTCACTGCTCCTTTTTATTGATTTATTTTTTCTTTTATATTTCAGCATATTATGGGGGTACGAATAGTTAGGTTATGTATACTGCCCTTGCCCCACCTGAGTCAGAGCTTCAAGCGTGTCCATCTCCCAGATGATGTGCACTGCTCCCATTAGGTGTGAATATACCCATTTCCTCCTCCCCTCTCCCATCTGCCTGACACCCAATGAATGTTATTCTTATATGTGCACTTAGGTATTGATTAGTTAAAACCAATTTGCTGGTGAGTACATGTGGTGCTGATTTTTTCATTCCTGAGATACTTCACTTAGTAGAATGGGCTCCAGGTCTATCCAGCATAATACAAGAGGTGTTAGATCACCATTGTTTCTTGTAGCTGAATAGTACTCCATGGTACATATACCACATTTTATTAATCCACTCATGTATTGATGGGCACTTGGGTTGTTTCCACATATTTGCAATTGTGATTTGTCACAGATTTTAATCTTATTTTCTCAATGCACAAAAAATGAAGTGATCAAAACAAACAAAAAAGAATACCCATCATCCACTTTGAGCCTATCATTATTAGTATATTCTTGCATATTTTTCCTGATCTATCTCTTTCTAACACACATACAAACTGTTCTTAAATTTTATAAAGATGGAATGACTATCATATATAGAATGTGGTTTATTTTCATGAATATCTTTCCATAGCAATAGGAAATTTCTCCAAGATCATTATCAATAATTATGTACAAGTTCACTCATATTGTATTCCAGTGGACAATATTTTACTTAGTCTTTTACTATGGGACATTTTTATTACTTCTAACTTTTCATTATTATAAACAGAAAAAAAATGAATTTTAAAAGTTGATTGTAAATACATTTTGAACTGAAAGCAAAAACACAAACAAAACTTCCTAACATTAAAATATGGAAAAATAATTTTAAAAAAATTTTAAAAATAATTTTTAAAAACTCCCCCAGAGTGTACCAGTTACCAATACCAGCTGCTTGAAATACTAATTTTCAAACAATGTCATACAAAATATATTTGAACAATTGACTTTGTTTAATATTTAGTGTTTGTGTCTAGAATTCTGTTTGCTGTATTATCAATTTTAATATGTCACATCGATATATCTCAGTTTGATATTTTCATTAAGCTTAAGGTTTTTATCATACTTTACTAATTGAATAAATTAAGTAGCTTCCCACTACATTTCTGTTATCTAAAACAAAGTATCTAACATGGAAACAATATATTCTGTGATATTTGAAATAATCCATTAGAAATTCCCTCAGTATTCAATATATTTTAGATGGTGATTTTTGAGAACTGTTTCACAATTTCTCACATATAACATGCCTGTATAAATTTTTCAACTTGTGTAAACTTTTATAATTTTTTATAGAAATTCACCATTTGTTTGAGTTATTAAAATCAATTAGGAGCAGTATATCATAATTCTTTAAAAAAATCTTATTTCCTTCTCCATTCTTATTTTAATTTTGGTCTTTTTCCTATTAGATTTGACTGAAATTTTAAATCGTACATGGTTTATCAGCAAAATCAGCTCTGAGCTTTGTCATTGACTTATTATTTTTCTGTTGTCTAAATCATTTCATCCTCATGTAAACATCAGCATTTCTAGAAATAATGGTGTCTAGTCACTATAGATTGCTGGAATGTTTTTATGATCCTTTGGTAGTCAGCCCAAATTTCTAAATTTTAAAGACTCCACACTCTGGCCAACTACACAAACACATTGACATATGGAAGAACAGGTAGCATAGAGGTAGCATAGCTAAGAAGCCTTTTTTGTGAAAAAAATTACTGGACTTGTACCATACTATGTAGAAATATATTTCTAAAATTTCTTCCACCCGTATCTCATATATTCAGATCTGTAGTGATTTCATCTTAATATGTTTCTAAATATTTTATATTAGTGACCTTAAATTCTCCTCTGACATAATTGCTATTGTGGGAAGAGTGTCTATTGGTTTTTGCATTTTCTGACATGTGAAGTATTTGATTTTATTGTGTTGGATCTTGAGAAAACAACAGATACAATTTTTGGTGCTTTAAATCTGTTTATTTTTATTCTTGGCATAGTACACTGTCAATGTTTGTGTGTTTTCTGTGGACATGACAGTTGGAATAGAGTGAGAGGAAGAGAGAGTTAATGATTTTTAAGGATCTACCATATAAAAATGCTTTCAACATTTATCTCATTTCATCTCCATCACAACGCAGTGAGGTAAGAGTTATTAGCTACACTTTTTTCCCAGTGGAAATATAGACTTGCTCGATCCCATCTTGAGTACATGACAGTACTGGGACCTAGGATGGGGTGTGTGTGACGCCAAGGGCTGCTGCCCTTTTTACAAGATTACAGTGGCTTTCAGGGAGATGTAATTCCTATTAGGGGTGTATGGGCTTTGATATATATCTAATTGTTGTACATTTACTGTATTATTCATTTCTTTGCTATCCTTATTCAATTTTTAATGGGGATTTACCCAAGAAAATTGGATACTGTAATTTAATAGTGGATTTTTAGAAATGTGCATTCCCTAGACATCAATCTCATCCAGCACAGTTAGTGGCTTCAACAACTACCTCTTCCTGCTGTCAGCTTCCAAACTCTTATTTGAGCTCCAGACTTGAGCTCAGCAAATATGTTTTTAAAAGCTCAGATTAAGTGTTTTATCATATTATTTTGATTATTAAGGTGATTAATAAGCATTTACTATAGAGCATTTAGAAAACAATGAAAAATATAATGAAAATCTCTAATTCTACAAGGTGAGATAATCACTAATATTTTAATGAATTTTTTGCTGTCTAAATTCTTTGTCTTTTTATGTACACACACATATATATTTTATTTATCAGTTTGAATCAAACCAATTATAACCTCCTTTTTTTACTTAACAACGTAATGTGAAAATTTTCATGTTATCAAAGATTCTTTGAGAATGTGATTATTTATTAGCTTCATTGTATTGTGTTGTGTGTATGTCTTATAGTGTAACAATTCCATATTGTTGGGTATTCAGGACTACAATTATATGTCATTTTTATGCAAGTCAAGGGTGGATATTGATGTAAATTTGATTTGCACCTAGTTATTTAACAAATGATATTATTATTTTATTTCAAGATATTAAGGAGGTACAAATGTTTTTGGTTACATGGATCACTTTTATAATGCTTCAGTCACAGCTATAGATGTACACACCAGCTAAAAAGTGTTTATTGTACCCATTAGGTAGGTTTTTGCTCCTCTCCTTCTCTCCCCACTCCCCAATTGATTTCCACTGAGTTTCACTTCCCTCTGTGCACACATGCACTCACTGGTTAGTTCTAATTTAATAATTAGTACATGTGTATTTGATTTTCCAATCTTGAGATACTTCACTTAGGAGAAGTGTCTCCAGTTCCATCTAAATTGTTGCAAAAGGCATTAATTCTTCCTTTTTTATGGCTGAGTAGTACTCCATGGTATACATACACCACATTAGATTAATCCACTCATGAATTGATGGGCACTTAGACTGATTCCACATCTTTGCAATTGTGAATTGTGCTGTAATAAACATTTGAGTGTAGGTGTCTTTTTGATAGAATTCTTTTCTTTTGGGTAGATACCCAGTAGTGGGATTTCTGGATGTAATAGTAGGTCTACTTTTCAGTGTTTGAGGAATCTCCATACTGTTTTCCATAGAGATTGTACTAATTTTCAGTTCCACCCACAGTGTACAAAAATTCTTTTATCTCTGCATCCATGCCAGCATCTATTTTTTTTGGACTTTTTAATAAAAGCCATTCCAACAGGGGTAAAATGATATCTTGAGATGTAGATCAATGGAACAAAATGGAGAACCCAGATATAAAAACCACCTACCTACAGCCAACTGATCTGTGACAAAGCAGACAACAACGTACACTGAGGGAAAGAAGCCCGATTCAATAAACAGTGCTGGGAGAATTGGATAGCCACATGCAGAAGAATGAAACAGGACCCCTATCTCTCACCACTCAAAAAAGTCAATTCAAGGTCAACCTGCAGAGTAGGAGAAAATATTAGCAAGCTATACATCTTACAAAGGGCTAATAACCAGAATTTATGAAGAACTGAAGCAAATCTACAAGGAAAAAACAAACAACCCCGTTAAATGTGGACAAAAGACAGAGGTTTAATAAAGATAGACACATCGCCAATAAACATATGAAAAAATGCTCAATGTCTCTAATTATCAGGGAAATGCAAATTAAAATCACAATGATATTACTTTTAATAAAATTTTATCATGCAGGGTGGCCTTGGAATTGAGCAGTAAGAACTAATAGTGGTGAAATATGCATCCTATTTTTGACAATTTCACCGTCAACAATATCTCTTAATGGTACAGTCCATTGCAGGCTGGATTTCATCATGAACTACCTCTCCAACAATAACCCAAACCTTCCTCTCCACAAAACTTGCATTCTTTAATTAGTCTTTCTATCAGGTGGTCTAATGCTGCCAACATTTTTCTGTGCTAATGATAACAGATATAAGAACTAAAGTGATCCTTCTAGATAATAATCTATGGACAGGTGAACTTAAAGCACACTTTAAATAGAATTAAATGTTGTAGTATAAGTCTTGATGAGACCATTCATTACTAATAATTTTTCTATTCTTGGCATCCCCAGAATTTCATCCTACACTTTCTTGAATCTGTTATCTGTACATTTTTGCTTTCCTGTAAGTGGTTTGTGAAATAAAGAGAACATTTACTTTCCATTTGACTATGTTATAATAGCTTCTAAATAGGAAGGTTGTGAGAAAATGTTCACATATAATGTGTGTGAAGCTATTGAATTTTTTCATAAAAGGCAAGAAAAAGCAAAAAAAAAAAATTTCATTTCACCTAATGCATTTCACACATTGCCATAAACTAAGACTCTTTATCATTGGGAAGAAAATACTGCTTTTCTTCAATAGGAAACAAACATATTTGCATCATAACAGAATGGGAAAATTGTAAATAGAAGGGTCAATTTTGTTTGTTGCTATGCAGACTGAGCTAACTGTCATAGCCTTCAGAGACATTTGGGGAATATTTTTACACAAAAGGTGAGAATCTAATAATTTATTCATTAGAATCTATGATTACTTCCCATACATATTTATTCCCATAAATAAGAATAAGCACATTTTAAAAATTACCTGAATCTCAATGACTTCAGGTCTTCTAGGGCAAGTTTACCATCTACCTTGATGATTGTTTTAAAACTCTGATTTCACAACATCTTGCTTGCAGAACTTCCATACTCATGTATCTTTAGTCAATATGGCCATTCCATTGATCTCTGCGTCTCTTTGATTTATTCTACCTCTAATCTCAGGGATACAGAAATTTCTGTCCTAGCATTTAATAACTTCCATCCTGTCCTAGAGAAGCCAATCTTTATGTCCACTGTGCCATCAAATCCTGGCATGGTGCCACGTTTTTCATGTCCACTGTCACTTTCCCGGGTGTTTTGGCCTCTGCTTCCAGTCTGAATTGTTGAGTGCTTTATCTCTTTGACTTCCTGCCATTCCTTCCTTCTATTAGCTTAATTAATTTAATCTCAATTAATCCGTAGATTCTGATTCCCATTGCTACTCTTAATTCCCCCAACTGTGGAGAGTTGATAAAATTATGTTGTTGAATGCATCTGTTATGCATCCATGCCATTTAGCCTCACTGGGGCTCTCACTACTGCTGTGAATGTTTTTAAATAATTTTTTGAGAACTTCCATCCTAAGTATCTGCAGTGAATGCAGCAATTCTTTTGAGCTTTTTTCAAGTTACCAACTTGACTCCAACTCCCTGGTTCTGAACAGATACCTTCTAAACTAACCAGGATACAGGGTCGCCTGGTCTGAGTGAGGCTATCCCACCCTTTTGTATGATCACTCTGGCATGCTTCTTTATGCCCCAAATTTGAGAAAGAGTTCCTTATTGCGGTGGTTCTCAGACTCTAGTAAATCACAGAACCATCTGAAAATCTTAAAAATGGAAGTTTCCTGCATTTACCTTAAGGACAATGATGAAGCAGGTGGGTAAGGGGCCCAGGAACGTGAATCTATGAGTACTCTATGAAGCACTTACAGAAGGACCACAGGCTCATTCTGAGAAGCGCTGCCTTGGGGGCAAGTGGCCTCTGAATCTCATCTCTCCTACTAGAATCGCTGATATAAGTCAGGGTACCCAGTTAAATTTGAATTTCAGATAAACAAGAAATAAATTTTTAGTATATGTATATCCTAAATATTACAAGACATATACTTATGCTAAAAATTATTTATTTGCTATTCAAATTTACTAGGTATCCTATAGTTTTAATTGCTAAACCTGAGACCCTACTCCTTAACATACCCAAGGCTTTGCTTCACCTCTCCTATTTGCTTTTTTTTTTTTTTTTTTTTTTGTCTCCAATGGCTGTTAATATATGACTCCTGGCCATCTGCCTACAAGTGTGCTTAAGCTACCTACAAGTGAAGCCTCAGCTTCACTCCAATATGCTGGACTATGCTCACTATGGAGTGTGCTCCCACAGGTATTTCTCTTCATATTTCTCCAGACCTTATCTAACTATGATGACTTATCATTCCCTTTATTTCTGCTATGCCTTTCATGTAGATCAACCTTCTTTCTCACACTCTAGACTTCTGCTTGTTATAATTCAACTTCTCCTTTAATGCTCAACTCAGGCCCTTTCTATACCTCCATCATTGCAACTACTTCCTTCTTCGATAACAATGTATTTATAGGCATGATTTCCACACTAGGCTGCAAGTTAGCTCCTTGGGCACTGGAACTGTATCCCCAGGGCCTAGCACAATACCAAGCAGATACCCAGTCAGTGTCTCTGAATGACTCTATAAAGGTAAGCCTACCTTCTGTGTTAAACATTCTCTGTACTTTCATCGAACCATTGCCCCCTTCCTAGCCTTGGCTTATAAGTATTTATGTACTTATTTTACTCACCATCTCCCAGTTCTTACTTTTTAATGGCAAGGATCAAGCCTCATTGACTCTGGTATCCACCTCCACATGTAAGTCACTGTATTACAGCTTATAGATTCTTTACAACGGAACAACCCGAACTGTTGCCATGCTATGCTGGCATTCCATGAATAGCCATGAGTATGCCAAAAAATGGATTTCCAGCAGCCTGGGATAGTCACCTCCAGGCACCAGCAGTCCATTTTCCCCAGTGTGTCAACCGAACACATTTTCTATGTGTGCAGTGATGTGGAAAGATTAAGAATCACTGCTTTGTGGGTACCAGTTGAATAAATGGGTAGATAACTTCTATTTACTAATATTTAATCTTGAATGACTTGCTTAACTTCTCTGCCACTTTCCTTGAAGACTTTTTCCAAAGTCGAGTTGATATTATTCATAACAACTCTTAGCTTTATTTCATTATTATAATGACAATGGTGATTGTGCAAGGAACTGTGGTAAGGATTATAGATGACACAGAAGAAGTTAGGTACCCTGTCCTTAAAGAGATGTCAGTATAGCTTGGGAGACAAACACGCACACATAGAAGAAGAGCAGTCTATGGGAAGTGCCAAATGCATCCTACAGAGACAACGAGTGAGAGGGTTTCGGCGTGTGGTGATGAAGTGAGGGCTGCCCAAGAAGATGGGTAAGAGCTGGGTTGCAAAAGATGTCAAGGAGTCCTGTAGGTAACAAGGGGCCTGGTTGACACACTAACTCTTCTAAGATATTACTCAGTTTTAAGAAGGAAACCAGCTGTTTTGCACTTGCTAGTTAGAATCATCAGCAAGTGGCAAACTTCAAATTTGATTTACTTGAAGTTTTTTTTTTTCTTTTTAAGCCAGTCAAATTTAGCAGTGGGAGGTTACTTGAAGTTTTTGACACAACATTTGGAAATATCTTAATGACAATTCCTCTCCTTTTTAATGATTGAAAAATAAGAAACGCATCCATAAACGTAATTTCCATTGTCTTTCTCTATTCTGGGTGGGGTGATGCTGTTTTGTTACCTTTATTTGCTATGATCATTCTTTCTTCTCTTTCTTCTTTCTCCTTTCTCTCTTTGTTTATGATCAGAATAACTTTAGGTGAAGAAGGAAGATGACTATCAGTCAGGATTCTCAGCGCAGGGGCAGGGGACCCCTCTGTGATCTCAGCCAGTTGCAGTTTTTGATCAGCCGTGACAAAGAAGATGATGCAAGGGGAAAGGCAAGTCCTGAGAGGGGTCTGCACAGCCGCTCAGCCCGCGGGCTCCTCTCCTCCGAGTGCTTAGTCAGGATCCAGAACTCGGAAAAGTCAGCTGCACAAATCGGTATTAACTGATCAACATCTAAGTGGACACATAGGGATTACACTTATCGGGTGTTGGGCAGGTGGGAGGGGGAGGAGGGGACGGGTATATACGTACATAATGAGTGAGATGTGCACCATCTGGGGGATGGTCACGCTTGAAGCTCAGACTTGTAGGGGGAGGGGCAAGGGCATTATATGCAACCTTAAAATTTGTACCCTCATAATATGCTGAAGTAAAAAAAAAAAAGAGAGAAAAATCAGCTGAAGAACTGGAAAGTAGTACCCACCTTTAAGAAATTTCCTAAATTGGTCTCATCAACAAGATCTTTAATGTGATGCTGGGAATACATTTCCTTTTAAGAAACATTTGCTACTGGCTGCTTTGACTTGTGGTTTATCTTAAAATGAGTCAACCTCACTGATACCTTACAAAACACTTCAGTGTTACAGAATTAGCTCTCAACTCTAACCTGAGTATACAACATTAGTTTCCTGTAAATTACTACATAAGCTCTAAGCCTTTTAGAACACAGGGCACTTGATTTTTTCCAGGCACAATCAGTGGAATGCCATTTTTTCTCCATGTGGTACATACCAGCAAGATTTTTTTCTCCCTGCGTGATGCTTTATTGCATATTGTTGTACTAATACAAGTATTTCAATAATGAAAGCAATTTTTTAGTGTTAAGGAGAATTCTTTTTCTACTTATTAGGAAGACCAATATCCTTATTAGGCAACTAATTTATGTGGAAAATTTTCACTGGAGTCTTTAACACATCAAGGAATGTTGAGGTTCTAGGAGAGTTGATCAGAGGTTTTCATGAAATCGTTCAGAATAAAAAAAAAGTTGTGTTCATTTCTCTCTGAACCTTTCCTTAGTGACTTACTTTCAAAACTCTTGTCTCGTGTGTTCAGAATCTAGTCCAGTTTTTCAGCACATCATTTCCATTGCCCAGGAATGTTCTGTCCATAGAAAGTCAGGACATGTGTTGACCAACTATGAGCTGCACTTAGAAATATCACTGTGCTGTACTCAGAGAGCCTGCTGTCCTTTTTTGACCTTTCTTTTGTTATCTCTACCAAAATTTATTCATCCTTTATTTGAATCCTATTTGTCATAGGCTGTGCTAATTAATAATGAGTTAATTAAACAGATAAATGATTGAGATGATGTGTTAACACTATTTTTCTCTCTTAGACAATGTTAAGTCCGATTAAAACAATGACATATCAAATGATAGTTCTTTTAAAATGTTATTAATGGGGGGAATTTTAGGCAATGTACAATCTATGGGGAAAATATTTTCATTAATAATTAGTGTTTACATGAATCGATTAGATAATTCTTTTGGCATTTCATAAATGACACAGTGCAGGCAGCACATTGCATGGAAGCTGAGACTGGGAGGAGTTGTGAACATGGCTCAGATCAATTCCATGATTAGAAATAGGCCAGTGTCCAAAGGTGAATGGTCAAAAGGTGAATGTATATTTACAGATTATTAAATATTAATGGATATAATAAACATGACAATCAATTATTGTAATCACAACAGATAGCTTAACCTAAATAGACAGGGGGATGCATTTTTGAGATCAAATGGAAAAAGAAGAAATGTAGATTATCTTAGTTTCACTATTATTGGTCATACAATAGGAAACTTTGCAGTTTTCAATAATCTGTGCTGACTGGAAGCAAAAAATGAAAAATACAGCAAAATAAGGTTAGGAGTAATTCAATAATTTATTTAAGAACAAGACTTCTGTAGTCTACTCATTCTAATAATTATTATAAGCAATGTGCATTGCTTTTGTCTCTTTTCCTTTCTTTCTCTCAAGTCATTCAATTTTGGTAATATTTCATATGAATACTGTAATTATCAAAAGCTTCCATTTGGAAGGAGGTATAACTCTGCCTGGAAATAGGGTCATCTGTTGATAGCTTGTCAAGGTGAAGGCAGTCTCTAGGTCTGTGACTGTAGGCCTCATCCTACAGCTGCCTACTCTCACCCTGCTCACCTTTCCTTAGCTTTGTCTTTGCCCTTGGAGAGTGTTCATTAGTAGACTTTGCTACATTAAAGCAGAACACAAGTACCTTGGGGTATAGGTATGTAGGCTGAGACTTAGGTGTACACCTTTTTGTCTCTGCTTATCACATTCTGAAGCAAAGATACACAATCCACATTTATTTATTTTACATGTGTGGATTCATATGCATGTACCAACATAGACGCTCATTCACAAGGATGACTTATCACAACAGAATATGTGAAGATAGCTTCTGCCATCATTGAAAATTACTTAGGCTATCTCCACAAATATATCACACATTTATGAATCAAAACAACAGAAATATAAAGGCTACAAACATGTATATTCCTCAATTAATAATAATTTACTTATCAGATTTCAGAACCTAGAATTTTAAAAATCATAATAAATTCACTTTAAGGAATAGTAGATTCCTCATGGACACAAAGCACCCTGGGCATCCCATATCACCATTTTGTATTTTTTAGTTCATTCCGAAGCTGCCACTGAATGAAGTAAGTTGTTCACCCTCCTGCACAGGATCAGCTCTGCCTTTCACACCCATCATGCTAGTGGTCAGGACCTGTTTCAAATGGGTTGGATCACCCAGAACAAGGAGCGTATCTGTGGATTGATATTTGAGAACCAAACCTCTGCCTGACCCACCAGGTGAACCCCACCTGGTTCACTGCAAGCCTGGACGGTACCTGAAGTGGTCACATGATGATGGATGTTATAGTTTAATTATGTGTCATCTGTCTTTTGAAAGTTAGCCTAGAATCTGGGTAGCTTTATCCCCACCCCATCCCATATGTGTGTAGACAGAGGATACAAAATATTAGTTTTTTTATGCTGGCAGCTAAAGTTTCTCTTAAAAGAAGAATAGCTCTATTTATAAAAATCTTGATGTGTAATTTTAGATGTGGAAAAAAATTTAGAGCCTGAAAGTGTGAGTTAGAAGAGACAGAGAGTTATACTCTGTTTCATAAGAAAGGGGTATTGAGGGTAGATAAGTTTTGAAGGAGGTTAAAGAAGAGAGAGTTCAGAAACATTGCTAGAGACTGGGATCTAACAAAGATGGGTGATTCAACAAATTCCTTGATGGCAAGAAATGGGAAGATGGAGTTTAAGAACAGGGATTTCTAACATTTTACTTTAAATAGCTTACTATAATATTTAAAATATAGAACATAAAGTTGGCAGTAATTCAATAACTTCCATCGGGGGAGTGTTTAGTCACTTATTTTATGCATTATTAGAAGATCTACAAATGAACGTTAGAAATGTTTGGTTTCTTTTCCTTGCTTCCTTTTTCATCCATTTTTGGTGATATTTCAAAGAATGCAATACTTTCTGAAAATACCTGCTAGGAAGAGGGCATTGCACTATCCTCCAATGGAATTGTTATGGGAAAGGCACCTCCTGTTGTGAATGCTACCCCTGAGGACCTTTAAAAGTCTTGGGGCAGGCTCTGCTAAGCACTTTGAAAACCACTGAACTGATTTTGCTCTGAATTCTTTTCCAGATTTGAAATTCTCCAACTCTATGGTAGATTAATGCTGCTCATTTACAACTCATCTCTAATACAAAAGAGTTATAATAATCTGTAAAGGTGTCATTAGGCAAAATATTTGATTCATCAATTTCCATACTTTCAATATCAAAATGTTAGCATGTCCATGGCATTACCTCCAAAACAACCCAGATTCTATTGCTTTTCCCCATATTTACTAATATATCTTTAATCAAAGCCTGGAATGCTACAACATGAAATATGTTTAGAGCATTTAAGACAATGCCAGTTGTCCTCCCAGCAACTCTATAAAATGAGCATTATTGTTATTGCCATCTTACAAGTAAGGAAAGGGTGGCACAAGAGGTTACACTACTTGCCACAGGCCACGTAGCTAATACACGAAAAAGCCATGATTCAAAGGGCTCCAGAGTCTATGATCTCTTCCCATACCACATAGCCTTGCCAGAGTCTCCTACCTGGCCTCCCTATTTCTGCTCTTGCCTGCCAACATTCCATTTTCCGCACAGTGGCCAGAGTGGTTCTCTAAAAATGTAAATAAGATCCTATTATTTCTCTGCTTTAAATCAGTCAGTGGCTTCCCATTGCACACACAATAAAATTGTATGCCTTCCTTACTATGGCTTAATAAAGCTCACAGGATATGCCCTGCCTCCTTCTTTACCATCTCTTTTCTCATAGCATAAACTGCATGGGTACAGGGCTGCTACTGGTCTTATTTAGTGCTGTGTCCCTAGCATGTTAACAGCACCTATCACATAGCAGTATTAAAAGAATAAAGGAACAGGTAAGCAGACCATTCACATGGAAGGTAGGCAGATGGGGAGAGGAAACTCTTGTTACATTTATTATGTGGATCATCCTTCTGTCCTGATTCTTCTCCTGAAAATCCTGAGCACCAACATACCAAGGCAAGTCTCTTTTCATTTCCGGATTTGCCAAGCTTTATTACTCCTATCTCAGAACTGCATTTACATTGGACCCAGAAAACATGTTCTGGCAAAGTCTATGTTCATACTTACATTATTGAATAAATGCTTAGGGATCTTGTTGGGGGGAGGGGATTTACCATGCTTCCTCTCATCTTTTAAACTAAATACTTTATAAATTCAAGCACCAATGTTTGTTTAGGAAAAAGACCTTTTACATTATCAATGATTTTTTTTTCTTTTGAACCACCACCAAACTATCAGAATGCTCTGAAGAGAAGAATTTAATCTTCCTACTCTACCGACTGATTCACACAGTAAGTACATTTTTTCTTGTCAATGACTTTTTCCTACCTCTTTTGGTAGATTTCTTGATATGCTATAAATATTGAAAGTAAATATATTTTTCTGTGCCAACATAAAAAATAATCCATATTGTTAAAATGTCCATACTACCAGCAGCAATATACAGATTCAATGCAATCCCTGTCAAAATTCCAGTGGCATTCTTCACAGAAATAGAAAGCACAGTTCTAAAATTTGCACAGAAACACAAAAGACCCCAAAACGCCAAAGCAATATTGATAAAGTAAAACAAAGTTGGAGGCATTATATTTTCTGAT
Organism: Mirza zaza; assembly: GCA_008750895.1. Classification (NCBI taxonomy): domain Eukaryota; kingdom Metazoa; phylum Chordata; class Mammalia; order Primates; family Cheirogaleidae; genus Mirza; species Mirza zaza. The sequence goes on along the minus strand of VSMD01122931.1, from coordinate 20,612 downwards.
GTCAAATCAGGAAGCTATAGTACAAAGCTATAGTAATCAAAACAGTATGATACTAGTATAAAAACAGATAACACAGACCAATGGAACAGAATAGAGAATCCATAAATAAACCCAAACATATATTGTCAACTAATTTTGACAAGGCACCAAGAAGACACAATAGGGAAAGAATAGTCTCTTCAGTAAATGATGCTGAGATACCTGAATTTCCATACACAGAAAAACAAAATTGCACCCTTATCTTATACTGTACACAAAATCCAACTCAAAATAGGCAAAAAAGAAAGGAAAGAAAGAAAGAAAGAAAGAACCTTAAACATAAGACTTGAAACTATAAAAATCCCAGAAGAAAACACAGGAGAAAACTTCTTAACAGTGGTCTTGGCAAGGATTCTTTTGGATATCACACCAAAAGCTTAAGTTACAAAAGGAGAAATAAGTAAATGGGATTAAAATAAACTAGAAAAAAAAGGAATTAAACAAATGAAAGATAGTCTATGGATTGAGAAAAATATTTACAAAGCATATATCTGATAAGAAGTTAATATCCAAAATATATGAAGAACTCACACAATTTAATAGCAGAAAAACAAATAACTCAATTGAAAATTGGACAAAGGACCTGAATAAACATTTCTCCAAAGAAGACAAAAATGGCCAAAAGGTGTATGAAAATCTGCTTTTCTCTGAACACACACACACACAAAGGTATTTGAAGAAGTGCTCAATATCACAAATTATCAGAGAAATGCAAATGAAAACCACAATGTGATATCCACTTCCCACCTATTAGAATGATTATTATCGAAAAGAAGAGAGATAACAAGTATTGACAGGGATGTAGAGAAAAGGGAACCCTTGTATACTATTGATGAAAATATAGATTGGTGCAGACATTGTGGAAAAAAGTGTAGAAATTCTTAAAGAAATTAAAAATAGGCTGGGCGTGGTGGCTCATGCCTATAATCCCAGAGCTTTGGGAGGCATAAGTGGGAAGATCACTTGAGACCAGGAGCTCAAGACCAGCCTGGGCTACAAAGTGAGACCCTGTTCTCTACAAAAAGTAAAAAAGAAACATTAGCCAGATGCAGTGGCTAAAATGATAATACATTTTTCCAGGTTGCCTAGCTGAAAAAGTTTGGAATCAACCTTCAGACCTCTCTTTCTCTCATACCCCAATGCAATCCATCAGCAAATAATGTTGACCTTAGTTCCATAATATATTTTGAATCCTACCATTTCTCGTGATTCCACTTCATCACAGCTACCATACTACCACCAGGTTATTGCAATAGCTTTCTTAACGATCTTTGTATTTCTGCCTTGCCTCCCTGTAATCCAGTAACAGTCCAGAAAAACCTAAATCAGATCACACCACTCCCTTGTTTATACCTTTTGAATGGATTCTAAACTGTATGTCTTTAGCCTTACATTATCTGTCACTTGGCTATTTTCTAATCTCATTTCCATCCTTTCTTCCCCTGCTTTTGTTCTCCAACCATAATGGCTACCTTTTTGTTCCTTAAACACATAATATGCTCCCATATCATGGCATTTGCCCTTGCCATTCCTTCTGCCTGGAACCTTCTTTTCCCAGAGAAATTTCCAGATCACTTGCTCTCTCACTTTCTTTATATCTCTTTTTGAAGGAGTTTTAATCTGTGAAATACTGAGCTTTCTGACATATGACCACAGTATAGTTTCATTTATTTAGGTCATCTTAAATTTATCACCAATGCTTGATGGTTTTTACTGTGTAGGTCTTACACATCTTTTGTCAAGTTTATCACTAAGTATTTCGTATTTTTGATGTGATATTAAATGGTAGTTTTTTGTGCCTACTGATGTGATCATACCAGTTGATGCAGAAAAATCATTTGAGAAAATTCTATAACTATTCCTTATTAAAGTTCTTAGCACAGTAGGGATAGAAGGGAAAGTTCTCAAGCTAATAAATGGCATCTACAAAACTCTAAAACTAACAATGTAGTTAATGGAACAAGATTATTCAACATTACAGGGGAGGTTCTAGCCAGCAAAGCAAGGCAAGACAAAGAAAAAAAAAAAGCATCAAGTTTGGAAAGCTAGAAGTAAAACTGTCTTTATTCACAGATGAAATTATAGTTTTATGTAGAAAATCCAACTGAATCTACAAAAGATTAAAGCTAGCAAGTGAGGTTAGCAAGGTTGTAGGTTATAAGATACATATACAAAAATCAATTGTGTTTCTAACAAAAAATGTGCAAGACCTGTGCACTAAAAATTATAAAGCATTAGTGAGAAATTCTTTAGATAAAATACAAGCCCAGCCAAGAAGAATGGACAATTAAAATTAAATGTACCTTTCAAAATCACTTCAAAATATAAAATATTTAGTGATAAATCCTTACATTACTAAGATTAATCACACTTGGCCATGATAAATCATCTTTTTATATATTTTGGAGCCACTGTGCTAAAATTTTGTTTGGGATATTTGCCTCTATGTTCACAAGGAATATTGAATTGTGGTCTTCTTTTCTTAAAATATTTTTTGTTTGGTTTTGGGTAATCCTGGCGTCATTGAATGAATAGGAAATTATTCCTTCTTCTTCATTTTTCTGGAAGAATTTGTGAAGCTGTGGTAGAATTCACCAGTAAACCCATTTGGACCTGTAGTTTTCTTTGTGGGATGATTTTTAAGTGCAAACTGAATTTCTTTAGTAGAAATAGGCCTATTTATGTTATCTATTTCTTTTTGAGTGAAGTTTGTATATTTCAAAGAATGTTTTCATTTCTTTTAAGTTGTCAAATTATTTGGCATAACATTGCTCATGATACTTCCTTATTATTCTATTATTAACTGAGAAATCTGTACTGATAATGTTTCATTCTTGTTATTGGTAATTTTTGTCTTCTTTTTATTTTTTTTAGTCTGGATATAATGTATCATTTTCCCTTCCCTTCCCTTCCCTTCCCTTCCCTTCCCCCTTTCCCTTCCCTTCCCTTCCCTTCCCTTCCCTTCCCTTCCCTTCCCTTCCCTTCCCTTCCCTTCCCTTCCCTTCCCTTCCCTTCCCTTCCCTTCCCTTTTCTTTTCTTTTCCTTTGGAGAGAAGATTTTGTTCTGTTGCCTGGGCTGGACAGCAGTGGTGTCATCATAGCTCACTGCAGCCTCAAACGCCTCCTGGCGTGATCCTCCTGCCTCAGCCTCCTAAGAAGCTGGGACTACAAACACATGCCAGCACAACTAGCTAATTTTATGTCATTAATATTTATAGAGATGGAGTCTCATTATGTTGCCCACGCTGGTCTTGAACTCATAGTCTCAACTGATCCTCTCACTATGGGCTTCCAAAGTGCTAGGATTATAGGTATGAGCCATTTCATCTGGCCTCCGGTTTTTTTTTAATAGCATTGACTTTTGAGGTTTACTTTTTCTTAATTTATTCTGTCTGTGGATTTTTTGTTGCTGTTGTTGTGGTGGTGGTTTTTGAGGCAGGGTTTTGCTATGTTGCCTAGAGTGGCCTTGAACTCCTGGGCATAAGTGGCTTCACTATATCTTACCTGTACTGACCAAACCTGAATAAAGGTTTTCATTCTAACTGTTTTATAGCAGGGATTACAGATGCACACCACAACACCCAGCTAATTTTTGTTTTTATCTTTATTTTTTTTTATTATTATTTTAGTTTGCTTTTCTTTTTCAAATTTCTTAAGCTGGAAATTAAGATCATTGACTTGAGACTTTTATTCCTTTCTACCGTAAGTATTTAATGTTATATATTTCCTGTAAGTGCTGCCTTAGTAGTATTCCTCAGATTGAAAAATATTGTGCTTTCATTTTCATTCAGTTCAAAATACTTTCTTGTTTCCCTTGGATTTTTTTCTTTGATGAAAGCGTTATTGATAAGTGTTAGGTTTTAAATATTTTGGGATTTTCAGATATCTTTCTGTTATTACTTCTAATTTAATTCCACTGTGATTAAGGAAAATGCTTTGTAAGACTTCAACCTTTTTAAATATATTAAAACTTTTTTATGGTCAAAATATTGTTTATCTTGGTAAATATTTTTTATATATTTTAAATAAATGCATATTCTCCTGCTTTAGGGTAGAGTCTTCTATAAATATCAATTAGATCAAGTTGATTAATAATGTTCAAGTCTTCTATAGCCTGATACATTTTCTGTCTACATATACTATCAAATATTGAAAGTAGTGTTTTGAAATCTCTCACTGTAATTGTGGATATGTCTTTTCTTCCCTGCAGTTCTATTAGTGTTTTTCTTCATAGATTTTGGGTCCATGAATATTTAAAGTTGTCATGTAGTCTTGATGAAAGTACTCTGCTACATATTATGAAATGATCTTTATCCATGACAATGGATAAAGACTTTCCTTCAAAGTCTTCTTTGATATTAATAGTTTTCTTTTGATTAGTGTTACCATGGTTTCTTTTTCCATCCCTTTATTTCTATAATTTTAAACCTATTGTTATCTTTATATTTAAATTGTGTTTCTTTTATGAGGCTTATGGTTGAGTCTCGCTTTTTATTCAATCTGACATTTGCCTTTGGTTGGAATATTTAGACCATTTGATTTTATGTGATTATTGATATGGTTACATTTAAGTCTGTTATCATGCCATTTGTTTCCTATTTGCTCTATCTACTCTTTGATCCTTTTTTATTATTTTCTGCTTTCTTTTATATTGAGTACTTTTTGTAATTTTTAATGATGTTTTTTATAATTTTTAGTTTTTTCTTTTGTTGGCTTATTATCCACAACTTTTCATTTTATTATTTCAGTAGCTGCTTTAGAGTTTATAATATACAGGTTGAGTAACCCTTATCTGAAATGCTTGGGAACAGAAGCATTTGTATTTCTAATTTTTCTGAATTTTGGAATATTTGCATTGTATATACTTACTGGTTGAACATCTCAAATTTGGAAATCCAAAATCTGAAATGTTCCAATGTGCATTTCTTTGAGCATCATGTTGGCACTCAAAAGGTTTTGAATTTTGGAGCATTTCACATTTTGGATTTTTGGATTTGGAATGCTCAGCTTGTATATCTTTAAGTTACCCCATTCTATTTTCAAAGTATATTTAACATATCACATATAGTACAAGAGCCTTCCATTTCTGTCTTCCAGGACTTTCTCCTATTGTTGTCATACCTTGTACTTTCCCATAAATTTAGACTCCACATTGCATTCTTATTATTTTTGTTTAAGCAGCCAATTATTTAAAAAACACATTTAACTATTTTAAAAAATCTCCTATATTTAGTAATTACCATTTGTGTAGTTTTCATTCTTTTCTGTAGATCCATATTTCTATCTGATATAATTTATCAGATTATATCAGATAGGAGCTTCTTGAAGGACCTTAATGTTTATTGTAGTACAGTTTTGCTCTAAAAGTTTTTATTTTGTGTTTGTTTTGGAAAGAAGTTTTTGTCGGGTATAGCATTGTGGGTTGAGAGGTTGTTTTCTCATTACTTCATATATGTTGCTCAACTGTCTTGCTTTTGTTATTTGTGATGAGAAATCTACTGTTATCCTTCTCGTCTTTTTTGGTATGTGACATATCTTTCTTTTTGGCCCATTTTAAGATTTTCTCTTTGTCACTGGCTTTGAATAATTTGGCTATGAGTTGCCTGGGTGTAATTATCTTTATGTGTCTTATGCTTGAATTCACTGATCTTCTTGGATATGCAGATTTATAGCTGTCATCATATTTAGAAAATTGCTGGCTATTATTTTTTGAAAAATTGAGATTCCAAATACATGTATATTAGGCCACTTTGTTGTTCCACAGCTCATATATCTATTTAGATTGTAAAATTCTTCTTTTTATCTTTGTATTTAATTTTGGATAGTTTATATTGCTAGATTTTTAAGGTCAATAATCTTTTATTTTGCAATATCTACTCATCCATATATTTTTCATTCCAGACATTGAAGTTTTCAACTCTAGAAATTTAATTTAGTTCGTTTTCTGATCTTTCTTGTTGTTACTTAATGTTTTGAACACTGGAAGTTCAATGTTTCAATGTACTTATTTGGTAATCTTAACATTTATGTAATCTTTTGGTTTTTTTGAATTAGTTATTTTCCCTCATAATATATTTTTCTGCTTGTTTGTGTGCCTGGTAACTTTTAACTGAGTGCCAGATATTGTAAATTTTATTCTTTTTTTTTTTTTTTTTTTTTTGAGTATTGAAAATTTTGAACTTCTTATAAATATTCTTGTGCTTAGTTCTCAGTCAATGTTAAGTTACTTGAAAATAGTTTGATTGCTCAGGCCTTGCCTTCTAGATTAGGAGAGCACAACGTAGAGCTTAGACTAGGGCTAATTATTTTCACTACTGAGGTTTTTCCACTACTTTCTGTGTACTTTACCCAGTGCCTCATTACCTATGAGTTTTTATGGTCTGGTTGGTGGGAACACTATGTTATGTGAGTGCTGATGGGTATGATCCTTTCAGGTAGTTCTTTCCCCAGCCTCAGGTAGTTTTATCACATGAATGCAGTCATTAGTACTCAAGGCAGGAGCATTATTCAAGGGGAATTTTGGGAGTTTTCACTCTGCAACGCCTCTCCTCTTCTGCACTCTGTTCTGAAAACTGTAAGTGCCTTGATGTTTTTGGACTTTGTCTCTGTTTTCTCAAAACAGGAAAGCCACTGGATTTCCCCTGGGTTATGCCTCTCACCTGGAAACTCTCTTAAGGAAGGAATAATCATATGGCTTATCCATCCCTCAGAGATCATTGCCCTTTGTTTCTTGGTGTTCTGTATCTTGAAAAGTGTTGTATCATATATTTTGTACAGTGTTTGGTTGCTTCAGGTTAGCGTATGTACATAATTCCCATTACTCTGTTTTGGTTGAAAACACAAGTTTTTGTTGTTAAATAGAATTTTTCATTAGCTTTATTTCATTAGGGGCAGAAAGACCCAATGAGTTCTGGCTTTTATATATCCCAAGCCTTTCATCTTGCTCTAGCTAGTATATGGGTAATTTTTGGTGAATTTTTTTGTGGATATTTATAAAGAAGATATATTATTCATTTGAAGGGTATTAAGTTTCTAATGTAAAGATATAGAGCTTGGCTATATTCTTATGAAATAAAACTAAGAAAAGTATATGTTTACAAAAATAGTATAGAACAGAAAAAAAATAAAATAAGAAATGAAATTTTTCTTCTAGTTTAAAAATATATAACCAGGCCCTCTTCCAAAGTTAAGTATTTCATACTTTTTTTGTATAACTTTTATGAATTTACTAGAAAATTTCTATATATCTTGTTATCCGAATATATCGTACTTATTAACCTAGTTTATTTGATTAAAGTAGCACATAAATGTTCTCTTTTGTGAATAAATGTGTGTATACTCAATGTTAATGTTCTATACTCAGTGTTCTATACTCAATGTTAATCAATTAAATTCTTTTAGAAATTTATTAATTATCAAATTGGGATTTTTTTCCCATTCTCTTCATGATGCCAAGTAGATCCATGGTCCTAGGTTTGTGTTTTAAAATTAGGTATAACAATAGTATCTTGGAAATAGGCTCAAGGGACATGGGTTTTGGTCTTCACCACACTTTTATAAGCTCGTGCTATGTGCAAGTCATTTATCCTTTCTAGTCTCAGTTTTCTCATCTGTCATTAAATTATGCTGAATTAGATTATATGTAATATATTTAATATTAATTCCAATTATGAAGCTATATGTTCATACTTACGTCTCTTCTTTAGGGCATTATCAATACACAGAAGACTTCTGTTGGAAGCCAGGTCTGTCACTGGCAGGTAGTAATGAGAGTATATCCTCCTGACCCTCGTATTCACCATGGTCTTGCACTGGATATTTGATATTATGGCCAAGTGATGATTTACACGTTATTGTAGAGAAACTCTGATATAAATGAAAGAAGATGCTAATCGTGTAGGTTTATGCTCTCATCTCATTACTAGACCACCCCTTTTGTAGTAAGTTATAAAATATTTCTGTAACTATCCTGGGAAAAGCACATTTATATTGCATTGCATTTTTAAGTTAAAATGTTAATTTGTGAAGCAGAAATATTTAAATTATGCTACAACTTTTGTTAGTTCATTTTGAGATTTCTTTAATGTTTAATAAATGGTGAGAATAAAAATAATGAATGGCCTGATCCTCTCTTGACTTGAGGGTCTCTGGTGAAGCATGTGTGTCATAAGGATGAAAGCTAATATGCAGTATCTCAATTAAAGAGCTTGGACTGGCTCTCACAATCCTACCAGCTGAGGCCATATTTTGAGTTTGTTTTCCTTCTACTTATATGCACATATACATATGGTAGGCCTGAGATAATGAGATTCTTTTCAGTTTAAGCTGCCTGTAGTTAGACATATGAACAAAACACCTCCGTATAATTTGCCTTCCTTCACGGCATTTACATGCATAGATGTGTTTTGATTTGCCTTTGTGTAGCAAATACTATGTTGCATGGGCCAAAAACATTTCACCATCAGAATTAGAGATTGTAAGCACAGCTGATTTTTAAGAATATTTTGGGCAGCTGCAGAATTGTGATGACTATCCACCAGGCATTTCATCCCTTCTTTGCCCAAATTGAGTCACTTTCTATCTTGACACACAACAAAAAATCATTCTTTGCCTACTGATGGCATAAATATACAAAAGTAAAACAAAACTAAATAGGAGACATGTCTAATGGAAAAGATTTACGTTTAAGAAATGTGTAGATAATTTCGAAATTAATGTAAGCCAATACCCACTCATGTATCATTGGGCCAGAAGTTTATCTTCCTTAATTTCATCAGAAATTGTCATTGATTTCTGAAAAATTATGTAGGGTTAGAAATTTCCCTATTATTACAAAAATAATATTATGGGGTAAATTAATATTTTGATTATGATGTTATAAGGGAAATTGATACTTGATTTAAATTTGTATGAGAGAAGATTTGAATCTGAGATGAAAACTTATAATTCTGGCTAAATTTAGTCATAGTCCTTGTAACCACTTTCTAAAGTTCTTTCAGCTGTTCCATTTATACAGTCCCTCCTATTTGTTACAGTATGTTCCTCACTTTAAGAAAACTAGCTTATTTTATACTTTCATCAATCCCATATTAGTATTATTAATGCCATTTTGCAGAGGGAGAAACCAGGGTTTACCTGACAAGTCACAGGATTGGAAAGGAGAAAGGCCCGGGTTTTAATCCAACCCTGACTGAGGCAAAGGGCCTGTGTCTTCCACTCAGAGCCACCAACTCCTGCGTGAGTTAGTGTCTTGGTCCACCGCCCACTCACGTTCCAGTGGTGCCTAGCAGTGGGGGATGGCGCCTCTTGTGGGCAGGGCCATTTGCCTCCTGTGAACTCACTGTTGCCTGTCCACTCCCAGGCTACTTTTAACCGTCCCACCCTGCCAGTCCAAGGTTGGGCACATTGCTTTCCTTCCCCCATGCACAATCCAAAGTCACCTTCTTTGTGCAGGGAGCTAATTTGATATGAGACAGACTTTTAATGGGTCATGCCACTCAAATAATGGCTGCTTTCTCCCCCTCAACTTTCTACTCAGTGCCGCACCTCATAGGGGCAATGCCTGACGTTGACTTTGCCCACAGTGTTTTGAGGAACTAGTATGTGTTAGAAGAAAAACAGATCTTGTGGTAAAGAACTGTGGAAACAGTTGGTTAAATAAAGCTTAATAGGATCAGAGACTTTAATATGCTAATCTGCTTTATTATAAGAGTTTTCAAGGGACAAAGTTAGTGTTCAGGACATCCCAAATATATTTGACCACACCAAATTACTTTGTTTTATTAATGGAATCCTTTAGGTGAATGGTATTTCACGCATGTAAGACACTTTGAAAAATTGTTGGCTTAACATAAAGAAGTGGTAGGTGTAAGGCCTATTCCAGGTCCATTTGCTGTCGCATAGCCTATGTGTAAAATATGTCCTTTGAGTCATTCATTCACCCTTTCAGTAGGAATTTCTTAAGCCCGTGATAGGTGAGTAGGAACATATTTTGGGAAGGTTTACCTTTGTAATATTTGAGTTATAGCAAATTGATAGTGTTTTTCTTTTTTTTCTTTCTTTTTTTTTTAAAGGCTGAGCCTACTTCTGATACTCTCTTTAGTATCAAATTGGGCAGCCCTTTTGGGGGAAACTGCATAGAGGAGACATCACTGTGGAACGTGCGGGTGCCCCTGGCAGAGTGAGAATGGGGAGGGGAGAGGGAAAACAAGTGCTTGAAGCCAAGAAGAAAGGCTGAATCCGTGAGGTTCACAACACAGGTGTGCATATATGTGATCACTGATTAAAGCAGGCGAGTGTTTTCTTCTGGAAGGCATCATGGAAATGGTGAGTCCTGAGCTCAACTTTACAGGAGGGGAGACTTTGGCAGAAGACTGCTAAGTCCTCTGGGCGAGGCAGGGAATGTGTGAGGGTAGAAGTGGTGAGTCACATCCTGGAGACAGTAAACAATTGATTTCTGCTTCCTCCGTGTCCAGGCACGTCTAATCAAGTTTATTCCCCTTTTCAGAAGAAGAGGGGAAAGCATGGGGACAGGGAGGACATGCACTCTCATAAATCTTTCCCTCTGACCAATTTGATGCTACATATCCATACAGATTTACCTCTATGTAAGCATATTCACATTTTAAAAAATATTGTTGGTTGAACAGCCGTATTAGTAAAAGTCAGTATTTTTGAATTCAAATTGGGATCTTGGAAGTTCAAAGAATCTAAAATGATGTCCAGGAGCAGTAGCCCAACCAGAAGAGCCTCAGAAGCAGCCAGATGGAGATGCCTTTGCCATGCAGGTGGGGATGGGCAGGCAGAGCACCCAAGGCACTGGAACTCTCTTGTCCCCCTCTTTTACCCTGCCCATCCTGCCTGCCCACCCTCTCTGCTTCCTTCTCACTAGGCTCTGGGTACTACTCTGCATAAAAGACTCATGCCAATTTTCTACATAGGAGGCAAATCAGCCTTTTAAAAACATAAATTGGATCATATCGCTTCCCTTGTTCAAAATTCTTTGGTGGCTGCCTTCTGCCTTCAGAATAACGTTCCTATCCTTCGCTGTAGCTGCTGGGCCTGGGCTCTCCTCTCCCTTCTTACTGGAGGCGTCACCTGTTCTGGCTTTGATTTTCCACCTCGGAGCCTCCTGCATAATTGTTCCCACCTTCCTCTTTTGCCATCAGGGGTTGGCAAACTATAACCACAGGCTGGTCTTGGCCTTTGTCTTGTTTTTGTAAGGCACTTGAACTAAGCAAAAATAGTTTTTAAAGCGTTGTAAAAAAAATATGCAGTAAAGATCCAACGTGGTCTGGAAAATCCCCAATATTTACTATCTTGTGTTTTATAGCAAAAATTTGCCAACTCCTGATCTAGATCCATTTCTCTCTACCACACATTCTAGTTATGTTCTTTATATCATGTACCTCACCCTGCAATTATATTCTCATTAGTGTCTTTAACTGTTTTGCCTCCTGCCTCTGCAAGGGACAGGGGCCATCCTTGCAGATTGTCTAATTCAGTGTCCAACTCAGGATGTAGTTGTACATCCTTGTAGAGTGTACAACGCAGTGTCCGACATGTGTCCTGCTGCTGTGAGCAGAGAACACGACCCTGCATTCCTAGGGCTGTGCATAGTGGACACCTCTTGTGAGTTTCACAGACCTATCAGTATTCTTGTGGGGAGTCAGGAGTCTGCCCCCCTCCTTTGTGATGCTGCAATTATAGCATTTCAGAGATGGGCTGCACACCATGCTCATGTTTGTCTGAGCACTGCTGATCTGACTGGTTGAATCCTCTGTCACCAAAACCTAATAAAGAGGGACATTTCTGAAAATTTAGAAATTGGAGTACTGTTGATAATTGTCATTCAATAACCATGGACCGTCCATGTTAATAATTCTCTGCAATACTATTCAGAGATGACATCTGTGTAAGCATACATTATAAAAGTCAGATTTGTTCGACAGAGACTTTATTAATTTGCTACTTTCCCTGAGCAAATGTGACTGCACATTTGTTTAAATATTTACAAATGTAGGTGAATGAGCAGCAGAAGAAGGTAAAATTAAAGCCAAATAGGACACATGTTTTTAAAAGAAAGATAGGATTTCATTGACTTTGTTGTTGTATGAGTAATAATGCAGTGCAGAAAATGTGATATGTTCAAACTGTGCTTCTAATATTCACTGATTGAAAAGGGACAGTTCCATTTTCTGCAGTGCAAAACCAAGTCATTCTTATTAAAAGGTCACAGGAAACTGAGGAGAAATGTCAGGCACACAGGCTGACCTATTCAGAATATAATCAAGCTTGCTTTAAAAAGACAACATCTACATTATGAAGGGGAGAGATCTGATTGTATTCTCTCTGCCTTGGTAATGCAGTTAGTGCGATAAGACCTTGAGACAATCTTGCCCTTCAGAAAATGAGTGTTTTGGTGGGTGTGGGCGGGTTGGAGGGGACCTCATGGTGTAATGTGGCTAAGATCATTTCTTCAGCCACTGTTTCCTTTTGAATTATTGAGCTTACCATTTCTATACAAGATGCACATTTTTTTTTTACTTCCAAGATAACTTTGCTTCACCTTAATTTTCCCTTAGATTAATTAATTTCACAAAGCGTCGATGAAAGTGGTCCCCTGGATCCAGTGGCAGATTGACAGCTCTGTGGCTCCAGGGCTCTGTCTGCCCAGAGACGGAATGCGGTGCGGAGGTACCATTTCTGCAGTGCGCCCTTCCATATTCTCCCATTCCATTTGAAGAGACCAGCTGTAAAGGCAAGATGGTAATTCCGTTTTCATGCCAGTTCATCACTGGCCTCTTTCCAGATTTCTAGTATTTAGGGCATGATTTTGCTGGCTGCCTCATTCCTTGTGTGCACAGAGCTCCCATTGACTTCATTATGATAAACAGAATGATGATAAACTTCCATGGTAAACAGAAGGGTTCTTTGGTGAGAATTCTGCATGTATGAAGAGATATGGTCCAGTAAAATCAGCTCATCTCCTAGCAAATAAATAAGCAGAATATTATCTGCAATGCCAAGTTGGTGTCATGTGACATATGTCTAAGATATTGTGAACACTTGAGATTTCACTCCTGTGGTTGCCAAATTACCAACCGACGGTACATACTTGATTTCTTCAGTCTTCTGGTTGGAAATCTGCAGTTGGTTATATTCCCTTCTGACTGGTATAGCTCTTTCAGCAGATGTATAGAAGTGGATATTATTTTCTTTCTTGTGAAGATGGATCACAAATAAGGCCCACTGAAGCAAGTAATTTATGGAATTTTAAATATTTGTCATTTCTTCATTGGTTCAAATGTGCATGGCCAACAATCTGGTGTATATTTCCTCCTAAACTGGCATTGCAGCAAAGTGACATTACGTGCATGCTGCTGCCAGATTAAAGATTCAGGGTGCTGACAGATATATTTCGGCATGCATAATTAGTTGAGTCAAAAACTTTAGCATGTATTTGTAATTGTTGTTGATTATGTATAAAATAGTATTTTATTAAAATAGCAACATGACTGGGTGTGGTGACTCACTCCTGTAATCCCAGTGCTTTGGGAAGCCGAGGCGGGAGGATTGTTTGAGCCCAGGAGTTCAAGACCAGCCTGGGTAACATGGGGAGACAGAATAAAAAATAGCCAAGTGTAGTGGCACATACCTATAGTCCCAGCCACTCAGGAGGCTGAGGTGGGAGGATCCCTTGAGCTGAGGAGTTCAAGGCTATAGTGAGCTGTGATTGTGCTATTGCACCCCAGCCTGGGTGACAGGCGAAGATTCTGCCCAAAGGAAAAAAAAAAAGAAATCAAACAAAAAAATACATGGACTTTGTTAAAATTATGAATGTACTGTGTTTAAACTGACAAAATCCAAACTGGAGTACAATATAATGAAATAAAAGAACCCAGGGACAGTAAGATACCTATTTCACTAGAGGTGAAATCTTATTAATTAAATATGATTCATATAGATTTGTGAACTAAAATAAAATTTTAAGCCCCCAGCAGACTGAATGGACCCCCTTTGGGCAAGAAGAAGCCAGAAAAACCTTAAAGCTGAGTTACCAGCCATGAGGAGAAGGGAGGTCAGACACGCCTTGTCATGTCATCCTTTTCGGACTTACTCTTTGTAACAATAAGATGCTAAATCCTGAACAGGCCTAAGGCCATTCAAGACAAAGCTTAAAGCACACCTGTAGGCCATCAATTTACTTAACAGATCACTTGACTTGTGGCTTGTCTTTGATTAACAGACATGTGTATCTTCATGTGTATCTTAAGTTAAAACATCCCAAGCCTTTAGACAAAGCTTCATTTCTTTAAACAATTACAAATCAAAGAATCTTTAAACGCACCTATAATCTGTAAGTACTCCTCCTTCTAGATGTTCCATCCTGTCTTTTTGGGCCAAACCAATGTATGCCCTCCATGTATTGACTTAGGATCTTACATGTAATTCCTGTCTCTATGAATGTGTAAAACCAAACTGTACCTCAGCTACCATGGGCACATTTTCTCAGGGTCTCTTGAGGCCATGTGCTCTGTGCCAGTCACCACACGTTTGGCTCAGAATAAACCTCTTTAAATTATGTTACAGAGTTTGTGTTTTTTTCCATTAACAGATTTGTTTTCCCACAAGGAATGAATAAATTTAGTTTACCGCGTATCTTTCTTACCTTAGATAAAGCTTTAATATCTTCTAGTTACATTTACAGGTAATAAGCTATTCATTCAGATGTTTTTTCTGTTAAAGATTTTTGCTTTTTTAAATTTAATTCCTTTTTTTTCTCCAACAAGAGAATCCTTAGAACTTTCTATGTATAACCATTAGGGGAAAAAAACATTTTGCCTTTAAGTTTCTTGACTTTCTGCTTTCTCTCTCTTCTTAAACTTTTTGATACTTTTTTTTTCTTAGCAGCCAGCTTCTATGTCTCCTTAAAAAAAACTTAAAAATATTTTTGCCCCAAGTATTGTTTCATTGTTATCTTCCTCTTTTTGATAAATTGATTAATCTAAATCTTACTGAAATATTTACTAACAGACTAAAATTTTCTTGATGCTTTGCAGCTTGGCTTCTAGCATAGATTACATTTTTAGAGAAAACTATTTTTATTTTCCTAATATTTAGTTTCTGAACACACATCTGAATAGATTTTAACAGAACATTTTTTTCCCCAAGAAATACAAAAGGGTTTCTCTACAAAGCTATTGTGTGGCCTAGATTCAAAGGTTCCATTAAGAGCATCAAGACTATAAATAAATAAGTGACTCATAAATAGATATTTTCCATTTTGTAGTGTATACTTTTGTAAGCTACAATTAGATAGGAGAAGTAAAATATTGCTGAGTAAATATTAGGAAAGATAACTTGGAAATTTGAGTTTAAAAAAATTGGTACAATTTTCTCAAGTGCATATAAAACAAACTTCACCCCATCCCATTTTTTGACCAATTTTTTAAAGAAAAATTTCATTTAAGAAGCTAACAAGACGTTGAGGGACATATGGTCCTTTCCTTATGGCTAAAAATGAAATAAAATGAAAAGAAAAATGGAAGTAGAGTGAAAATGTTTTGCTGCCTCAAATGATTAACATTACTTTTTTAGTATAATTTTTTATGTCATTTCCAAACACTATCACAATTATTTTATTAGATTCCATGTTACCACTATAAAGTAAAAAATGAAAAAAATTCAAAACAGCAATTTGCTGTATATGTGTGTGAGTGTTATGTTTTGGCAAAACAAGTCCATCAAACAAATGACCATCTGGAAAGGTCAGACACAAACAGTGATAAAAACACTCCAAAAACAACGAACAGCTCACACAGAGTAATTTTTTAAGTTTCCAATAGATCTGCAATAGTCATGAATAGACAATTAATTTTTTTATAACAGTGGAAAAAATTGTAACCTAAGTGTTCACTATCAAAGATATGATTGAAGAAATTAGGGTATACCCCTTGGGTGTACAAGCATGCAGCCATTAGCCCAGGACTTGTAGAAAGCTTGTCATCACAGGGTACATGCTTGCTCAGATCAGAGAAAAGCAGGATTCAAAACATCTGCAGAGAGATGAGGAGTGACGTAAGTGCTATTGCATTTGTGTAAGCAAAGCATAGAGAAATGCAAAAGAAGCACTTGCATCTGAGTGGGAGTTTGAGGAAAGGTTCTCAACAAGCCAGCATTGCAACCAGCCTTTAAGTGAATCCTGCAATTCTGATAAACACACAGGTGTTGATAAGGAACCAGGATGGAAGTAGAAGCGAAGGCTCAGAGACTCACGTGAAATTAATCTATCGTCGTTAGTGTCATTTTTAATAAATCATAAGTCCTTGAACGCCTTGATTAACAAATGCCCTCCAATATAAAAAGGGAATTCAGCCAAGCGCCCTCTAGACTCAGTGCCAGCTCTCCTTGTCGTGATTGTCTGGATGGATGGTCTTTCAAAGAGGAACCAAGAGCACTTCTGGGTCTTGTTCTAAGGATAGTGAGCTTGTTTCGAGACGAGTTAAGGGTGGGCCCTCATAGCAAGATGGGGGAAACATGCCACAGTAATTAAAGATTAAACATTACAAAGCAGAATTTTCAGAGTATTTCATTGTAGTTAATGTGGGGGAAATTAATCTTTAAAAAGTATGATGTGTTTCTAGTGCCTAGCATGGTACCTGGCAGAATAGGCACTCAAGGCATGTTTAAAAAATGAATAAATATTATGATATAAAAGTACTTTCTTCCTACCCACAGACCTCTTTCTAGGTACTCCGTTAGTTGGTAGACATTTGTTAAGTCAGTAGTTCCATGACTGACTTCTTAGTAGGATTGTATGTCTTGCTGATATCCAGCCATGTCAAGGGACTAATATAGTTTAAGGAAATGGAGTCCAAGGAGAAAAGGAGCTATCTGTCAGCATTTAGCTTCTCCACCAAGCCCATAGACTCCATCCCTTTCCTCTTTGCCTTGGGCAAAGCATTAGCAAAGCTATATATTTCAAATGTTCAGTGTTTAAGAAATGTAGCTTAAGATAATCTACCTTTGAGAACAGAATTTTAGAAAATAGTGTTCCACAAGCCCCTTGAAAGACTCCTTCTTCACGATATTAAGTGACCCATATCTATGATGCTGATGTCATCTGCTCTGAAAGCAGATATTGCTTTTACTTCTGTAGGGAGTATAGGAATGAAGTAATACTGAACAATAAAATTTGCTTCCAAAGTACTCCATACATACCATAAGGTTGGGGCAATGACAGCAACTCTCTGGAGATGAAGCTATTTTTGTGCAACTCATCATGCATGCTTATGTCTGCAAAAGAAATGTCTTTGTGTTTCTTACAGTGTTCCTTTTAATATTTTATAGTATTCAGTCACAATGGAACTAAATATTCAACATTAATGGAAGTCAGTAGAAATTCTGTTTTTAAGAGTCTATTAATATACCACTTGTGAGGTTAGGGAATAGAGATATGTTGAGTGGAAACATAGTAATTAAGTGGCTTTGGTGTGACCACATAGTTAAATGAGGATTAAGAATCAGCAATAAAAAAAATCCATAAAGTCTTTTTGTGTATATGGAAATAACCAGATAGATAGAGCATAACATAGCTGTCATTAGTAAATGTATTTATACTCTATTATTTGAACCTCTCTAATGGCATCTCACTGTAGTAACAGTCCCTAGAATCTATGCTCTGGGTATATCTCAGAGTTGAATGCATAAAATAGAAAATTGTTTTGACTTCAGTAACTAATGTGTCTGGCCTCAAATCTCTGTTTTCACTTGATCATTTAAATTCCTACTTTTTGCACATTTTCCAGTTTTATTTTACCGTTCATAAATCGTGACCACTAGAACTACGTGATATATTACAGGCACAAACGCACCAGGATTTGTTTTATTCCAATACCTGGAAGATGATACCCTCCACTTGTTAGTGTTTTGGGCTACAAAGAGACCAAAAATACTCCTGATATTAAGAACTGGTATTCCTGCCAGGAAGCTATCATTTTATTGTCAGCATAACCTCTCTATGGAGGAACTGAAGGCAATGTTGATTGGTGGTACTACATCTTGCAACGAGCATGGCCTTATGCTGGTGAGAAAGTGCAAAGGCTTTTGATCAAGTAAAATAATTCATTGAATTGCCTGGGAAATTTTAAGATCTGCTAACTGCAGGAAGCATGGAGAAATTACATAATACTTATCAAAACCCAGCTTTCAGCACAGCCACAAGGCTTGCCTTTTGTGTGAAACCTGGGTGAAATTAGAGCTGAAGTTCTAATGCCTGGGGGTAATGAACAGAGCCTCCAGAGCCTCATGAATAGTTATAGTATCGGCAACCTGCTACATGGGTATTTACTATGCTCTAGTCACATTATATCTTTCAGTGTGTGTGTGTGTGTGTGTGTGTGTGTGTGTAGTCTGATTCTTCTAACAGATCAGATAAACCTTGCTTGCATGTTTATCTCGCTTCCTTTACAGGTGGGGAATTGTAGTTTGGAGAGTTTAAGTAATTTGCACTATTAAGTCCTGAGGCTGAAGATTTAAATCCAGGTCTGTGTGGTTGCAAAGGCTACGCACTTTTCCACTGTATTTCCACTGTGGGCCAGGTACATTAGATACTGTAGCACTGAAGTTGAGTCTTGGTTACTAAACCCTACAGTTACTAATCAGTAGCGAACAGGCCATCATCAGTTCTCTACACACATGACTGCATATGTAACACATCCACCAGTCAATCACAATCACAGATCATTATCTGAGAGACAAAAGCCAATTGTTCTCTGTGGAGATGGAATGGAAGTCTCTCGAGTGTCTTTCCTTCCGTTCATTGCTGTATGACTAGGGGCTGAGTGTATAAAGGTCCTTGAACCAAATTTTAGAAACTAGGGTATAATTCTCAGAAGATCATAGAATGTTCTTGTGGTGACCTAAGAGTCTTGGATGAAAGTTTTAAATATGCTATGCTTCTATTTTGGTGGATGTCTAAACATTTAGGTATTCTGGATCATCTATGAGTATTATAGAGTACAACCTTGATTTTAACGCTCGTGTGTTTATGATTAAATTGGTGTCAAGTGATCAACCTAAAGTAATTATTAATATATTAAATTTTTGATAAACATACCTTTAGATTTTTGGATTTACAAAAAAATTGAAAAGAGAGTACAGAGAGTTCCCATACGCCCTACATTCAGTTTCTCCTATTAATAACAGCTTGCAATAGCGTGGTACGTTGGTTATAATTAATGAACCAATACTGATGCATTATTAAGTTTATACTTTATTCAGATTCCCTTATTTTTACCTAATGTCCTTTTTTCCATCCAGGATCCCATCTAGGTTACCACAATTACATACAGTTTTCATGTCTCCTCAGGTTTCTCTTGATTATGACAATTTCTCAGACTTTTCTTAGTTTTGATAAACTTAACAGTTTTGAGGAGTATAGGCTAGGTGTTTTATAGAATGTCTGTTACCTGGTGTTTGTCTAATATTTTTCCTATGATTAGTCTGGGTTTATGTGTTTTTATATGGTAGATCACAGAGACAAACTGCCATGTTTAATTCATTTTTTATTTTATATGTTGAAGGTGTGCAAGAAGATGTTTTGATATACAGGTACCTAGTGAAAGGGTTACTACAGTCAAGCAAATGAACATATCCATCATCTTCCACAGTTACCTCTGCGTGTGTATGTATGTGTGTGTGTCTACTTTTAACATATTTTCAGTATACAATACAGTATTAACTATAGTCTTCATGCTATACATTAGTCTCTAGACTTATTCCTTCTACATAACTGCAAGTTTGTACCCTTTGACCTACTTCTCCCCATTTTCTCCCTGCTCCCACTGCTGGTATCCACTGTTCTTTTTTTTTCTTTTATTTCATCATATTATGGAAGTACAAATATTGTTAGGGTTACAAATATTGCCCCTGCCCCCTCCCTCCCCCCGATATGTCCAATCCCATGGTGGTGTACATCACACACGTTATGGAAGCACACACCCCTTTCCTCTTCCCCACACCTGCCTGCCCACCACCTGTTAAAAATTTTTTTTTTTTAACATTTTGGTTACATTGTATATCTTTGCCTCTCCCTAAGAAGGGTTAGAGGTATGCCCTCCCCCTCCAAAATGCTCATCTCATCCCTTAGGTTGGGTGCTCCCCCACACACCGAATCTCTGGTGAGCATTGCCACCATTTGAAAACCAAAGTTTAAATCAGTCAGTACCAATTTGATGGCGAGTAGATGTGGAGCCCATTTTCCATGTCTTGTGTCACCTCACTTTGGATAACGGGCTTAAGCTTAATCCAGGATAGCATAAATGGTGCTAGCTCACTGTCATTTCTTAGGATTGAGTAATATTCCATTGTGAGCATATACCACATTTTAGTTATCCACTCATGAATTGATGGGCACTTGGGTTGTTTCCATGACTGTGCAATAGTGAATTGTGCTGCTATAAACATTCGGGTGCAGATGTCTTTATAATAGAATGTCTTATGCTCTTTTGGGTAGATGCCCAACAATGCTATTGCAGGGTCAAATGGTATTTCTATTTTTAGCTGTTTGAG